>SNQJ01S0194848.1:1742-17590 GCA_010110895.2 Picea sitchensis | reverse complement strand
TCTTCCATAGGACTTTGGACTGATTCATTTACATTGTTCAACAATTCAAGAAATTTACAAAAAATCTAGACGAGGATTTGTACATCTTATATATATACATATATATTGCGAAATATACGTGTAAAAAACTCTGAGTCCGTTAGTGGGGGAAACCAATTCATTCATAAAATATTCTAATGACATTGTAAATATCATAAATGATGAGAAGATGGAACCAAATGATATCCTCGTTAGTTTTTATGGTGTTTCATTATTCATGAAAATCCCTTTAGATTAACTTGTACAAGTCATGAAAGATGTAATTGATCTAGAGATAGTTAGGTTGGAAAAGGTCTACCTTCACTCCACATTCCTTAGATTTCAAGGGGAATTTTATGAAAAAATATGTGGTGTATCTATGGGGTCCTCTCTCTCACCCACCTCTTCCAAGATATTTATGGAGCATTTGAAAAGAGAGCTCTTGATTCATACCCACACGAACCAACAAGATAGAAAAAATATGTAGACGACACAAATGTGAAGTCGCCTCATGGAAAAGAAAAAAAATGGTATGTTTTTTTAGTGCCTTAACTATTAATGTAATGACATCAAGTTTTCCATGGAGGTAGAGGAGAATGGAAGTATTTGCTTCCTCAATGTGATGGTTACTAGGAAACATAATGAAACTCTCAAAAATCAATCTTTTATGAAGAAAACCCACATAGAGAATTATCCTCATGTTGACTCTCACCACCGCCCCTATCAAGATATTGGGGTCCTTAACATGCTCACTATAGGGGTGGTAATAATTTCAGTCAAGAAGCATCTTAAGCAAGAACACAAACATTTGACCAAGGACTTTAAGAGCATAGTCACAAGAATAATAACATCAAAAGAGTTATTAAAAGAGTTGGGAGGGGTTATCAATCTCATAACAACCAACACATGATAAAGAAATATTACCTCCCTTGCATCAAGGTGTTATGGATAGAATTGAGAAGATATTAAAGAAAAAATAGGTCTCAGCCTGATCCAAGCCTCTTGAAACCACTAGGAAAAAGATGAGCTCTATAAAAGATGTTATGAGTGATCGTCGACGCAAGGGTGTATATAAGGTTGCATGTTCCCATGGAAATTTCTATATCAAAGAAGCATGGTGCTTGTTTCATGTGAGGATTAAAGAGAATATAACATGCATATGAAATGAATGTGCACATACCTCAACCTTAATGAAACATTCCCTTAGAACCAAGCATCTTGTGTGCCTAGAAGATACCAAAATCCTTGCAAAGGAAAACCAATATTACAAACACTAGTTTAGAGACACCTTGGAAATAATAAAGCACCCAAACAACTTGAATATGAATAGAGGTTTTGAAGTAAAAGAGAATTGGATCCCCTTAATCAATCAATAAAGGGAACCAATTGATCAGGTTGCCAACTACATTACAACACTGAAGCCAACATCATTCTTGATTAATAAACTTGCATTTAATGACTATTAATATATCAATCTAACAACTCTACAATTTCACTCATTTTCCTATAGATGAAAACTGATTTGGGTTCAAAACGTTGACACTTAAAATGTCCATTGTGGAATATCTAAAAATTGTTCTCTCAGATAATACCCACTATAAAAATCTTAGGAATGGTATTTCTATAAGTTCAATTTATATATTCAAGATCCGACTTAGGGGATTGGTTGTGAACATTGGATAAATCTATTATGATTTATAAACTCCAAGGTGTCCCTTTCTCTTCCATGAAAAGTTGAATAATAAATAAGGACTCGGTGACACTAAAGTAACCTGGATAAATTCACTTGGTATTATGTAAGCATATAGACTCTTTTGTGAAATGTGGGTCAAGTATTTCCTTCTAAATAACATTTTTCCCATTCAACATTCATAGATTATGCATATCTCATTCAACATTCATAGATGATGCATGTCTTTGTTGTTGTGAATAAATTAAAATTGATGCATGTCTTTGTTGTGGTGAATAAATTAAAACTGATGCATGTCTTTGTTGTTGTGAATAAATTAAAACTAATTAACATTATTTTAGGATTGCAATTACGTTCATGAGTGTTGGAAACTTGTCCACTTATTCAACATTAATAGATGATGCATGTTTCATTCAATTTGTCCACTTATTCAACATTTATAGATGATGCATGTTTCATTCAACATTCATACATGAAACATGTCTTTGTTGTTGTGAATAAATTAAAACTAATTAACATTTATTTTAAGATTGCAATTATGTTCATGAATGTTAGAAATTTGTCACGCATAAGTGGAAATAAATTTATTGAAAAATGATTATGTTAAATGATGAAGATCCATTTGAAAACGTTTCTCTTAAATGATGAAGATCCATTTGAAAACAACTCACCTAGACTCTCTTAGTCTTAGGTGATGAAGATTTCAATTGACCTTTTCATTTGAAAAAGGTGAGAGAATGTATTTGAAAAGAGTAGGACGATCTATATGAATAACATGGAAGCTTCATGTCTTCATTGACAGTGCGTTCTCTTGTCTTTGTATTAAAGATTGATTAATGTATACCTTAAACTTACATGTTAAAATTAAAAAAACGTTGTTAATAAGAATATATGGGTTCTTTCTTCCACTAATGTGGGGCCATATGACTTGAAATCCTCAATAAGAATGTGTGTGGTTCTTTCTTCCACTCAGGTGGGGCCATATGATTAGAAAGCATCAATCTTAGTTGATATATATATATATATATATATATATATATATATATATAACTTTTAAAAAAAATCACTTATCAAATATACTTCCCACCGTCATTACAGTTAATGTGGAAAGAACCATCTTAGTAGATCATTCTTTCAAGTTTTTAACACATTTTCAATGATTCTTTGCCAAATTTAGTCAACCTTCTACATTGTGCAGATACAATCGAGAAACCCATACCAACATTATAAATCTTTTGAATAAAACAACACTCTTCATTGTACAAAGTCTTCTCCTCGGCCTCGTCTTCAGCCATACACAGTGCACAGAAATCTCAGCTAAAATGGCCAAGATACCCCATTTTTTCAGAAGACTAATGCCACGGAGAAGGATTCAGTTGAAGGGAAATGAGGCGCTGGGATCTGAGCTCTCTACTCTCAACTCATCACGGTCATGTGAAGTTTCAGCTGAGAGAGGAATAAGCGGATTTGTCCCTCTGCGCGTTGGGAAGGAAAGAGAGCTGTTCATGGTGGCGACCGGTCATATAAATCATCCTCTCATGGCTGTTTTGCTCGACTTATCAGCCGAGGAGTTGGGATTTCAACAGATCGGTGTGCTCAGAGTTGAGTGTGATGTCCTCATGTTAAACTCTTGAAATCTTGTCCTCAACAATAATGGAGAAACACAACAACAACATTGTGTTGTCTTCCTTGTGAATGTATGGTGTTCAATAACCCTAAGTTTCTTGGTTGCCCCTAAACACCTTTGACTCATGATCATAGTCTAAGGAATAGTATCTTAGAACAATGGTGACACAAATCCTCGATTCAATTGAAAGGGAAACAAAGTGATTCCTCCACATTCCTTTCAAAAATAGGAGCAACCTTACTTACCAACCCTGAATAGGGATTTAGGTCTTTGTCATGATTTAGCTACGGTCGTGAATAGGGATTTGGGTATTTGTCCTAATTTAGCTACGATTTTGAATAAGGATTTGGGTATTTGTCCTGATTAAGCTACGGTTGTGAGGTTCAACCACCCCTGTTTGGAAATTGGGAGTGGGATAATAGCACAAGCCTTTTGACATGTACATTGGTCAACGATGGCCCACTCTCTCATCCCTTCAATTATATGGGAAATAATTATATTATCAAATTTCAATAAAGTGCAAGTGCATCACATTAAAAAGATCTACAATATTTGAATTTCTTGGGCCAAAAAATCAATAGCCAAACTATAAAGGAGTGGGGAGAGACAATGTATGAATAAAGCGGCGGGGATCTTTGATTTGCATCAAAATTGAGAGAAGTGACAACCATTTCTTTGCAAAGCATTTTACCAGTGTCAAGGATTGTATGTTTGGACATCCTTCATTTTGGAGTCATACTAAACAATCCTACAAAGCCACAAGATAAAAAGGAAAAAGAACTTTATCAATTCAATAGAAGAAATAAAGTTTTGAGTACTTGCATTTATCTTGTGAATCCACCCCTTAATATTGGTGTGATATCAAGTGCCCCAAGTTAAGAAAAAATGAGAAAATTGTGTAAGAACGATTTTGAAAAGATGAAATGTAAAGACAAATATAGGAAAAACATCCCATTGGAGTTGATATAGACTAAAAACAACAAAATTCTCCATGATCTCCCAAATTATAGAAAAAACATACAACGAAATGCATCAACATTGGCAAAAAAGTTGTAAACACAGAGAGCAAAAAACACACAATTCTAAATTCTAAAGAGAAATGCCTTTCCTTTGTGGAATAAACCGGAACCTAAGAAGCAAGATCATTTAAAATTTTGACGTTGTTCTAGTTTACAATATTATTTCAAACATGTTTGACATCTAATAACAACTTGTGTTGAATTAAGAGGTAAACTTAACAGGGATTGTATTTGTTGTCTGAGTGGTCGCATTGTTTGTCATAGGTGGCATTGCAACAACCCTCTACAAAATAGTAAACAACCATCATTAGCATGACTTGATAGTTAGATCTTTCAATTTTTAAATAATAAGATTAATACATCATATAAAATAAAATAAAATTGTGTAACTATTCCCAAATAAAAATAATGAATAAAGATTATGTTCAATTTTTTTTAAATTAAATTTATAAACAAAAATTACAATAAAAAAAAATGAAAGATCTAGAATCTCTTTTCAATCATGATCAAGAGTTCTTTGTCTATAACCACCTCAACCTTTCTACGCATCTTGTTGGTCTCTTCCAAAGGAAGAAAAAATATATGAAAACTCAAAAATAAACCCTGATATGATAAAACTTTATTAGTCCTTGTCGTAGGCGTAGAGGGACTATAGCAATCGATAAATTGTTTACTGCATATTACTTTGTCCTTTGACCTGAAATATTTGCACAATACCTAATGTTGGAGCTATGGAAATAAAAGCATATATTTTTATATAATAAAAAGTAACATATATGAACTGATATGATTGGATAAGAGATTGGAGGTCTTATTGTCGGCTTCGCTATTCCCCATGTTATATATGTTGGCATATCCAAAGTATTTGATCATATATGGTCTTTTTTTAATCATATATTTTGTTATGCATTCGTCGATGGTGGATTAATGCTAGCATTAATTCGAATGCTTGGTTTAGCATTTTATGCTAGGTAAATTTATGGCAATGTTAGATATGGTGGCGTATCTAAAGTTTGGCTTTCCAAAATATTATGTGGTGTTCAAACTATTCTTACAAAAAATATAATTTTTCTTTTTGGGATACGTCAGATTCTTGCCACATTGAATTTTTTTCTTAAATGTTTACAATGCATTTCTGACAGACTTAAATGTTTACCTAACAGGCTTGGTTGTGTTGAATGGTTACTTAACAAGCTTGTTACAAGACATTTTCTTCTGTTTTTTAAATTTGTATGCTCCAGCGGCGTTGCTGGTTCAGTGGTTCGTGCTTACTTTTTGCATGCCACTAATTTCTTATTTGCACGGTGTCGTTGTTCTTTCTTTCCTATTCATGTTGTTGCAGTTTGGACGTTTGGGTTTCTGCAATCGCNGTTTCTTGATTCGACTTTGCAGGGTACCGGTTCTGCGGCTGCAGTTGGGCCTTTTAGTACTTCTTAGATGGGTTCTTCTTTGGTGCTTATTCTTGTTTGGAGAGGGTTTGCAAATGTTGGGATATTGCATCTGCAGTTGGATCTTTGGTCGCATTTTGTTTTGCACTACAGTTTGCATAGAATACTATTAAGATAAAATAACAGACTAAAGAATTGCAGGCCGTGTAAATTGCATATGTTACACGTTGAAGCAAAGTTTGTTGGCCTCGAAATATATTTCATGGCTGCCGATGTTTTTTACATGGATTCTGTGTTACTATGGTTTTATAGTTATGACAATGGTTTTTGCTGTGTGGGAGATATAGCTATTCTCTCCCTTTTACTTTCCTGTTGTAAACTGCGTTTGACTTTAGTTTTTCGCATTTATGTGGTCATTCCGAGCGACTGTCGTTCTATTGCATAGTTGGTCACTTTTATGGACGCGGCTTTGCGAATAGGTTCTATTGGACTATGACAGATCGTATTTGGTGTATACATTATCTTTCCGGAATTAGTTTTCTTTAAAAGAATCCTGGGCAAAAGAGAATGCAATTTATGAAATTATAGGTTTCCTGGACTGTGGAGCCATCATCCCATACTTAGCCAGTTTTTACATCACGGGTTGACAAGGTAGGCGGCTGAAAATTGACAATCGGAGAATTCTGCTATATACAAATTGACAATCGGTCAGCAGCGAGAGTTTCGCGATCATTCCGACCGACCGCAGTTGGGTTCCATACTTAGGCGGTATTATGGACGTGCCTTAGCGGATAGGTTGTATCATGTATATTTTAGCATTTCCGAAATATTTTTCTTTAATAGTAGGGCTCCAAGACGAAAAACATTAAAATTTATCAAATTATAGGTTTCCTGGACAACATAGATTAAACATAGGAAATATGTAATTTTATAGAGTAGATATATACAGCTTGCACGGAGCCGTCATCCCATACTTAATCAGTTTTTACATCATGTGTTGTCAGGGTAAGCAGTTGAAAATTGACAATCGGAGACTTCGGCGATATAGAAATTGACAATCGGACTTGTGAACTATTTCAATTTGAAGGTCGTCATGTCCAAAAAAGTTAACATTGTTGAAATAGTTTACTTTACATGCGTTTTACATACCCTGGTGGACAAAGAACACACACAATAGTGAGCATTTTTTGGATCGGGGGTTCTTGGGATGGCGGGCTCTAGGTTCAGTCCTTGTTGTTCCGTGTCCTACAATTAGCATGGACAGCTCCGCGATATACAAAATAAAAATCAGGCTTGCACACTATTTGAATTTGAAGGGCTCCTGTAAAACAACTATCATTCTCGAATTACTTTTCTTTGCGTACCTTTTACTTACGCTCGTGAACAAAAACAAAACACTAGTAGTAACGTCTGTTACATAGGGCTCCATCCCCACTACCTTCTGCACTTCCCAATACACATTAAATATGCCTTTAAAAGTTAGAACTGAGCAGAAAGGATCGAAAAGATGGGCTTTAATAACTGGAAAGCTCGAGGACATCTCCAATTAAAATGAATAGATAGGAAAATATTATGGGATCTGGTAATTTGTTTTTGCCTTCATTTTAAATTTGCGAAATTATTATTATCTTTTTTTTCCTTGTGCAGTTTTAGTTTTGTTCAAAGCTTAATCATAGTTGACGAACGTGTCGGCGACAAAGACCTTGATGTCATGTCCCTCTTTAATATTGTGCATTTCAAAATGATGGTCTTTAATAATTGGAGGACATATCCCATTAAAATGAATAGACAGGCGGATATTATGGGATCTGGTAATTTATTTTTGCCTGCATTTTGAATTTGCGATATACTTTTTATTTTATTTTTTTCTTGTGCATTTTTAGTTTTTTTAAAAGCTTCGGCAAATTTCACGAACGTGTCAGCAACAGAGGCCTTCACATCATGTCCCTCTTTAATATTGTGCATATCTTAGATTTCATATTTCAGAATCTGCTCGGATATGGGAATTTTAATACGTGTTGGTGGTCACTATTGAGCGTACATATTAAAAAATATTGGCATTAATAAGTGAAAATATCGAGAACATCTGTCATTAAAACGAATCAACACAAAATCTACGGCAGACCATCCAACCTTGCTTTTAAATACTTATTGTCATTGCTCTCTATGATCAAAGAGTTGCGGTTTAGGGTTCCTTCATTCTAATGTTCCTGGTCATGCACATGTAAGACCACTTAAAGATGTGATGGATGAGAAGATGAAAGAATAGAGCCTGGTTTTATGTGACGTGAGCTTTGAGTAAAAACAAAACTCTGTTATACAAAGAGAAACTCATAGAGGACGAAAAAAACAGAACAAGTATGTTCTGGTTGGTGTTCTCCTTGTGTTCGATGCATTGGTTCATTGAAAATGTTGGCTGGAGATTTTTTGGTTGAATTTCTTTGTTTTATTGCTGGGAATTGTAATGGATTTCGAGGTCAGGTGAAAAACAGTTCTTCGTTTAAGTATATAGCTTCTTCCAACAACACATATTTGGCAAGTTTATTGAGTTGTACATATTGCACAAGTATTATTCTACCTCGGAGGTGGGTAGCAGAAACTGTATGGGTGGATAAAATGACATATTATCACTGCAAAAGTTTCTATTTCATAGTATGGTGATCTGCATTGTGGGTCTGGTAGCCAACTTGACAGAAAGATATGTTCTTTGTGAAAGTTTGTTCGGTTTCCTCTGGATGTAGTTGCAGAGTCTACATATTTGGCGTCACCTCTGAACATTCCAGACCTTTCTATGGGTCGTCGTATCTCTATAGCTATGAAGAAATATATATTTGGATGCCATCTGCAACATTTGATGCACTTGCCACAATTGTTCTGGTGCATTTTGTAGCATTTGATGCACTTGCCACACCTCTACTACCCGAAGAAGTTATGTACCTCAACAAAGTTTCTTTTTGCATCTAGGCTGGACGTTCCTTCCAATTTACTGTAATAAAGCAAAGAAGTTCCACATACAAATCCTCAGGCAGGCTTCTCAACCAAACAGATGATCGAATATAGGGAGAATACCAGTCACTACGTACTTGAATTATTTTCCGCTGCTTTAGATATTGTGACATAGAAGGACTCCTTCCACTTTGAAATCGGCCTGAATGGCATTTGTAAGTTGTCTCGGATGTCAAGGGTCAGGAACATTGCAAGCAAAGCACCTTAAACCCCAACTTTTCGACAACAGAGGGAAATTAATACTTGACAAAGAATGGAATGTTGAATAAACAGGCATTGCAAGCAGGCCATATCTGGAAGACAGAAGATATTCAAAAAAGTGGGATAGATGTACTTGGTAGCACCGATTAAGTACAAAATTGTGAAGAAGCTTCATCAATGTACATATTTTAAATTGGTCGACGACAGGCAAATTCGCAATCGTTGTCGAAAATAGCCTTAGCTGTATTTTGTAACCCACCTTATTTGAATATAGAATAATTTCGGTTTATTTTTTAACAGTATTTTCCAAATTCTGGTATTTGTTTTAATTGTATTTTCTACCTTCTTCCCGTGTGTGGTTAAACATGAAACACAAGGTTTTGTCTCTACTGCCCGGTACTTCAATCTAAATAAAACCATTGAAAAGAGATTAGGTTAGAAAACATTTCTCTTAAATGATGAAGATCCATGGGAAAACATCTCACCTAGACTCTCTTAATCTTAGGTGATGAAGATCACATTTGGACTTTTAATTTGAAAAAGGTGAGATAATGTATTTGAAACGAGTAGGACGATCTATATGAATAACAAGGAAGCTTCATGTCTTTAGTGATAATGCGTTCTCTTTCGGTGTTTTAAAGTTTGATTGAAATATGACCCAAACTTTCATATTAAAATAAAAAACCTTACCAATAAGAATATGTGTACCTGTTTGTACTAAGAATAAGGTGGGGTCATATGATTTGAAAGCCTAACTCTTAGCTTTAAGGTAGAGGTACCCGTTTGTAATCTTTGTTGTAATATATATATATATATATATATATATACTTCCCACCGTCATTACAGTTAATGTGCAGATAGAACCATCTTAACACATTCTAAATGTTTTTGTTTTACTGATGGATCACGGGACATGATGGACTTGCAATATTATTTTATTTTAATTAGTTTTCAATGATTCTTTGCGAAATTTTCAACCTTCATGTGCAGATACAGTCGAGAAACCTCCTCCAAGCCCATACCAACATTATAAATACAAGCAACAACGACCCTTTTGAATAAACAAGCACTCCTCATTGTACAAACTCTTCTCCTCGGCTCGTCTTCAGCCATACACGATGCACAAAAATCTCAGCTAAAATGGACAAGATACCCCATTTTTTCAGAAGACTAATGCCATGGAGAAGGATTCAGTTGAAGGGAAATGAGGCACTACGATTTGAGCTTTCTAGTCCCAAATCATCACGGTCACATGAAGTTTCAACTGAGAGAGGAGTTAGCGGATTTGTCCCTCTGCCCGTTGGGAAGGAAAGAGAGTTGTTCATGGTGGCGACCAGTCATATAAATCATCCTCTCATGGTTTTTTTGCTCGACTTATCAGTCGAGGAGTTGGGATTTCAATAGATCGGTGTGCTCAGAGTTGAGTGTGATGTCCTCAGCTTCCAATGCATCCTTTGTTTGATTGAAAGAGAATATTTCAAATAATATGTTATACTCTCTGTCTGCAAAAACAAATGGGATGAACAGCAAAGCCGCTGATTCCCTGCCTTCATTATTGTAAAGAAAAATTGCTTTGATATTAGTTGACGACTCCTTTGTAACGTTTCTGTTTGGTCGACTTGGCTTCCTATTCACTAGCTTTGTTTATGCTAATTTTGTTCTTTAGATTGATCACCATGGCTGACCCTGGTTTCTGCAAATCAACAAAATATTTTATTGGTGAGTTTTTGTCTTCAAAAACACTGAGCATTGAAAGCTATGGAAAGAAAGTTTTAATGCCATAATTATGCTTTTCACGAATCTAGTAAGTGCGATTCAACCCACTTTTTGATGGCAAGAAACATGATAGGATTGAGATGTAACTAAGAACATATTGCCAGCGCATCGTGATCTTCTTGGATGATTTGGTAAAACCATTTTTCTTCTACATCCTTACCCTAAGACTTTGTCCATGGATTTCCTTCTCGAGGGTCGAGGGGTATAATAATTTTCATTCTATTCCCCTTGATTTTTATTCTATCTCTTTCCAAGGAGATATTTTCTTTCATTTTTCTACACCATGATCAACCTACCAGTGTTGTAAATGTAGGAATACCTTCGAACAAATATATTACTTCGAAATGGATGAGCGTCAGAATCCCAATAATTGAAGTCTTTTCATTCTTGAGTATACCAATTGACTCCAAAAATCATTGATTTGCAAGTTGCAAGAATTTCATGGATCTTGTAAACCTTGGTCTTCCCATTATAATCCATGTTTCTTTTGGAAGAAAGTTTACCTAGGATCTGAAGTCGACTACTACTTGTGGAATCATATACCTTCAATTTCTAGGTCGACTTGCAGGTCGTAGTCATCAAGAATCTTATCTTGGGAGAGTTGTCTTAGGTTTTTATATGTTCTTTTATCTTCTTTGTATTCCTTCAAAATGTTCAAGAGCTCTAATAATCGACCAACTAAATGTTTTTCTTTTAATATCATGAGAAATTCATCTAAGACAGTGTCACTTATTTCTACTGAATTTTTCTATTGCTGACCACTTCTATGTGAAGATTGGTCATCCTCATCCATGTTGAAGAATTCAAGGGGTTCCTACATAATTTGTTTTTCTTGGTCGAGATTAGTGTAGGCCTTATTTTTCTTTACTAGTTCAATTTGGGGATCCTTTGGTCTGTAGTTATCTTGACCCACGTCTAATGACGTAATGACATTCAAATTTTTTGAATTGAAAACTTCATGTTTGGGAGTGGTTTTTAAGAAATTTACAATTATTTTTTTCTTATCTTATCCAAAATGATTGGGTATTCCTCAAGAGAATGGTCACCAACACCACATATGTTTTACTGGATAGTTGGGACTCATGTGGTCATACTTTAGACAAATGTAGTAGTATTCTCTTCCTCGACCATGTCCTCCTCTTGTGTAATGGCCATGATATCCACCTCTGAAACCTCACATACCTTGGTATCCACCTCTGTGACCTTGGCACCCATTTCCTCTTCCTTCACATTCTCCTCCATTGCTTCGTTGATCCATATTTTGGTTTGATGCCTACGCGTGATAGATTGTTTGGTAATTTTTCATATTGCTACCACTGAGCTAGAATTCTTGTGTGGAGATGGTCGATTCTTCATAGATTCTTCACCAGTTTGATTTTTTATTCTTTAGATAATGTGGGAAGTCTCTTGTATTATGGTTTGTCAGGGTTTCACAAATCTCATAGTAATTCCCTATTTGAACCCCTCAAACATCAATCTCTCTTTCTAACGAATATCGATACTTGTAGAATTATTTTGTATGGCCTTCATTCATACAGTTTGTATACCATAGGTAATTTCTCTAGACAGGCATATCTCTTAGTGATTTCTCAGGTATTTCTAGCTTTTGTTCCATCTTTTTGTTAGTCGACGGTGTTGGCCAATCATCGTCTATTTTTATTGGTTGAGATTTCTTCAAGGATTACTAGTATGATTATATGTCATGCATTCTCAATCGTCCACATATATTTTGAATGAGTCTTGCAATGCACCACTAGACCAGTAGTTCTGAATCTATTGTAATAGCTATCTGACTCAGTAGATCTTTAAAAAATTTGACATATTCCTCACAGATTCACCTAGTCTTTACTTGATCTTATTTAGTTTATGGGATGCAAGGTGCTTGATGTTTTGGGTCTTTAAGAAGTATAGGAAATTATTCTTGATCTCATCCTTGGTTCTTTCCTAGTTCTTGGTGAAGTTCATAAACTAGGTGAGAGATCTCTTTCTTAAGAATCCACCAAAATCGTGCCATTTGTTTGGATTTGTCTGTAATATCCAAGGAATCCCAAAACATTTCACTCATATACTAGTGTCATTTGGGATATTTTTCCCCCTTGTAGATAGGGAGGTGACTGTAGCTCATTTTTATCATGGAGTGGGATTTCTACTTATGACTGATTGGTGTCGATTGTATCTTTAGGTTGAATACTATTGTAGAATGTGTTACTACTAGTGCTTTTGATTGTCGTATTCCCTCAACTTGGGTGGGAAACTTCTATGGTGTAGACGACGATCTATCTTTGTTTTCATTTTCTTCAATCATTTCTATCGACTAGTGTATTTTATCTATATACTCAAAGCATTTTCTCCCCAAGGTTTGTGTCATTTTGTCGTGATTGTCGGTCGATTATGCATCTTCTTATTCAATTATTAAATTTGGCAGGGGGTGCATCGATGGGATCCTTTATATGTAGGAGTATATTTCCATCGCCTTCTTTTCTCACACAATTTTATTCTGTCTCGGGTATTTCAATCAACAATATGTCTCTTACAATTCCTTGTTCGTCTAGTCGATACCACACTGAAGTGGGTTCAAGATATATATGTGCAATCACTCATGGAGGAATTCTCTTACTTTGGGACTTGCTGCAATTGAGATTGAGAATATACACAATTATTTTATTGACTCATTCACATCCATACTTTCAAACGTTTATGTCAGTTGAAGGGTGCCAATGCCATCCACTACCAACTTCAAATATACATTCAACTCAGGAACAATTGGGGCTTCTCCTTTTGTTGCATCTGGTTGGTCGTTACTAATCGTAGATCAATCTAGTGCTCTAATGATTTGTAACTCTTTAGGAATCCTCCTATTCAATTGACGTGGGTCCCTCTCATTCTGCATCTCTTCTCTTTTCTTCCATCTTTTTTCCCTTTCTATTTTTTGAATGTCAACGAACTATTTGTAGTATTGCATTCTTCTCACAATCCTCTTCTTTATTTCTTCACCTAATGTGTATTCTCTTTGTTTTTAGATCAAATTCCTCCCTTTGTTTTGTGTGATTTATCTTTAGTTTAGGTTGGCTAGATCGACTCTAGTTTGGGCATCTTGCAGGTGACTAACCCCCCATCGTCGACCCCAACTTACTCTTGGTTGAAGATTACACCAATACTAGCCATGTTTACTTTTGAAGAAAGAAGTCCCAAGCTTCTTTGGTGTTCATAAATTCCTCCCACTCCACTTGTTTATGTTTCTAGTCAGAATTAGCCAAGGTTGCAAGAAGAGGGCTATATTCGATGACACCCTTGTCATTCATAAATTTGTGGAGTAGTGTAGGTATGGTACAGAGGAAAGTGTTATGGATATCATCATAGAATATTTATTTCACATCGTCAATAGATGTATGTTCTTCGATTGCTTTCTCTTCGCAACTGCAATTTTCTCTAACCATTCATATTAATTTGTTAATCCCCAATTGATCAATTTGGAAATCAATCGTTCATCGATGGAGAGATTATTCATGAACATCATGGTTGATGTGTTTTTTTTTATTTCTTCAGGGATTACTTCAAGGAACTTATCATGGTTTTCAAACATGAATCGTTATTTTGTGTGTGCAAGTGTTAATTGATTCCTTCTTGTGTAATTTTTCAAATAGTTGTGATTTTTTCTCTCCAACCACTCACAGATATCTTCCAAAATCAACATCTATGTGTGCATAATCTATTATACAATCTAAGATCATGTACTACCAACAACCGAACCAATGTTTTAATCTATGGGATTACACGAGGGAGTTATAGTAGGCTTTGCATAGCACAATACAACATTATACATTAATATACACAAGCACACATATAAGAAGCGAAGGAAGGGATAAGCAATGATGAGACTAGCAACAAGTATCTTTATATTATGATGAATACCACACCACATTCGACATTCATGATTGCATGTATTTATACCTTGAGTCAGTTGGAAGGTAGTTATAACTTCTTTAACTACCCTATTTAAATGACCTATCCCAATGGTTGGTTGACTGAAATTACACTTGGTCGACTAGTGGTTCTAGTTGATAGAGTTGGCTAGTCCCTCCAATAGACCCCTAGATTATAAACGTAAATAAAAATCTAAATTAGCTATAAGCATGGACCTATATGGAAGCATTGTAAGAATGTACATAAAAATATAATTTAAATATAATGAACAAGATACAAATGAGAAATAACAAAAGATAATATAGGTCTATGTGTCCATGAGAGGGGAATAAGTGAACCTAAGGGGTTAAGAGGACCTTAATCTAAGTCTTTTGTAACACACCCACTATGGCATAATAAATTTTTTGCCTTTTCTCGAGGGACAGAATCCCCGAAGTCCTACGGGGGCTTAGCACGAGCTAGCTCTTCCCTTTTTCCACCTCCATGTGATCATCGGTTATGACAACCAGCCAAACAACTAGGCGCCTTTTCACATTTCGCGACTTAGCGATATAAGCGAGTCGAGTATTTCGACTCTACAAACCCCGAAATGCCGAAAAGACTTTGATCAACAATTAGCCCCCCTAGGCTATGCCTTGGCCCATATGACCACTTCTCATAAGACCACAATCTTATTCCCTTCGGGACTTATCAATACGAGAGCCCGACCTCTTCTCAACGGGACTCCCGAATTCCCGATTTTCGATTCCCTGATGGACTCTTCCTTTTGGGATTTTCCCCGAAATCCTGGATTGTTGCCACGTGTCCACCCTCAGATGGACGGTCCTTGTCGTTTCGCAATTTTGCAACTTGCGACCCCCAGTGACGCAAATCCTCTGTCAATTCAAATCCCCGATATCCGAAATATCGATGGACTCTCGATCTCCGCCATGTGTCCTCCACGGATGGACGGTCCAGATCGTTTCGAGACTTCGCCAGGTGCGAAATCAAAATGCTCACCTTCCTCTTTTGTTTCCCGATGTCCGAATCCCCGAAATGGGTGATCTCACGACACGTGGCCTCCCTTAATCGGACGGTCTAGATCTATTTCGGGACTTCCACCATGGAGTGTCCCGATCTCTTGTCCTCGAGACCTCCAAAATCCCGAAGTCCGAAATCTCAAGATGGGTGATCTCGCGACACATGGCCTCCCTTAGTCA
>SNQJ01S0194846.1:0-17610 GCA_010110895.2 Picea sitchensis | reverse complement strand
TTAAGGTTATATCATAATTAATTATAATTTAGCTAGTGTTTCAGATTATTTATGAGATTATTTACAGGAATAAGAAAAGGGTCATTACAAAAGTAGAATGATGGAACCATTGTCACACTATCATTGTGAGATATAAAACTATAAGAACATGTACCAATCAACCTGTAATCAACTTGTACCATAAACAAGTGCATCAACTATGCATCAACCTATACCAAACAACCTGTAATCAACATGTACCATAAACAAGTGTATCAACCATGCTTTAACATGTACCTCAACCTGTACAATCAACGAGTGCATAAAACATGCACCAAATATGTACCAATCATGCATCAAATACACATAAACTATGACTCATTAAGATGTACCAACATCATCAACATGGATGATTTTAGGGGCTAAATTTCGCTCATGGGCTAATTTTCCATGGGTTTTCCAAAAATGAGATTCGCTATTTTAAAAACGATTCGTCCAAATTCTATAGGATAAAATTATTTTACCTTAAAAATAGCCAAAATTTTATAAAAACTATATAAAATACTTATAAATTTGAATAGTTTTACAAAAATATCGCCAAAAATTTATAGTTGACATATGAAGGATAAGTAAGATTTGCCAAGGTTTCTACATTTTAAAATAAATTTCCATCCTTAAAATCATCCCTGATCATCAACTATACACCTAATGTATGTGCCAACTCATCAACTACTTGTCTCAACCATGTACCCAACATGTACCTCAACCAAAATCCCTCATCAATTTCATCATCCAAATATGATTTGTAACTTTGTAGTAGACCTAGTGTATATGATCACATACCTACAAACCTTCCTTAACTTTAACAACAAGAGACTAGCATTTCCATCAAACTTTACTTTAGTCTCACATGACTAATTTTGGATTAGTAAAAAACTCTAACTTGCAATAATCATAACTATGTACTTGTAATGAATAAAGATATGAAAATGGTACACAATGTTCTTCGGTGTATTTTATGCAATTCCTCCAGATTTGACTACTTGGAACCTCTCAAAAATGGAGTTATAGAAAAAATGGCATACCTTGTTGAATTTTGGCTTATCATAGAGAGAGAACTTGTAGAGCATGCCCCACATAGATATTTGTTGTATGGATATGATAATTTTACACAGAATAATACAAACTATACTATAACCAATACATTTGGTCTTATTAAATGTGTATCTGTTGTGAAGAAGTTATGACTTTTTCAGAAACACCTGTTTTAGACAAGTTCCAGGACTAGCCACAAACCCTATTTTCCACGTCGTATAACTACAAAAATAACATGACCCACAAGATAAAATTTGTATCACAACTACTTGGATATGTTTCCTTAATGGACTCCCAATTGCATGGTCTGAATCATTCTAGAAAAAATGTTATTGTGAAAATGGTGAGATGACCTGTAAATAACATGCCTTAGAAAGCATCATCAAAAGAATTTATCCTCCCTAGAATTTCGACCTTCTTTACTTCATCTTCCCTTTGAAATTCAACTTAGATATCCTTTGGTTACCTCAGTCACATGTATATATTCAATATGCTCAAGTGTGATTAAAATGAGAGAGCCTTGCCTCTTATTTATACTTTCATGTAGCTTCCTCAAGGGGTTACCTTTTAGCCATCTTAGCCCACTTTCCTTATTTTAGGGTTAACCCACTTCTAACCACTTATCCACCTAGTAATTTCTCCATTAAATTTATTATTTAAACAATTTATTTTGTATTCACTTTGACTTATAGTACACTCATCACTTCACTTTATTATTTACCTTCTAATATCTCTTAAACCACTTTGACTACTTTGACCTTTTGGGGCTTATAGATGACTCATGAGGGCTCTCCAACTTCACATGGCCATAACTCTCTAAGCGTGAGGAGTTATGTGAAGTTTCACATACCACCGGAAATGGCATGACATGTACTATCCATATGGAATAGTCTTACCTAGAAATATATCAAAACTCATACCACTATCCATCAAACAAAATTGGGTCCATTACCCAAACCTTTGTGCTACTAAAATTTGCTACCCGGACTTTCTTCAAGGGTTGACATCAATGAAAACCAACCCAAATAATAAAAAATGGTTACTTGCTATATTTATGTGATAAAGTTTGAAGGGCATGAGCTATTTGTGTTTTTGAGGACTTATTCGTTTGATTGAGCCATCTGTTATTACTCTATGTTCACTATGTTTAAACCCTAAATACGATCTTGATATCGTTTCAATCTAGTTAAGGGTAGAAGAGACATTTGTGTGTACCTAGTCGATTGGGCTCGATTTGGCTCTATTTCTCATTGGGAAATTTAAAAAAAAAATAGAAGTATGTGAATGCTAGTTTATGTGATGCTTGGGATCAAAGTTGCATGTTATTTGTTGAATGTTATTCAAATCAATTCTTATGTTGATTATATTTGAAGGACACTTGTGTGTGAATGGATTTGGGCCCGATTATGAGTTTTGATGCCTAGATGATTATGGAGAACATTGTTTGAATAATGGAGAAATGGTGGTTAATATTGTGCATATTCTTATTTGATTATGAAGAACAGGAATTGGTTATAAATGGTTGGGATCACTATGCATTTTCAATCAGTTTTAAAAGGAAAGGAGATGTATCATTGGAGTTATAGATGATCATGGCTCAAAGGATTATTATGCTCATCATATCAATTGCCATATTTTTTGAATGGACTGATATATAAATATTATATAGATGCAAACGCTATTGTAATTGATTATTTATGGGCATATGAATTGTTTTTTTTTAAATTCATCAAGCAATCTGTAAAAGAAGTGGCAGTTTAGATGGTGGTTTTGAAAAGTGAATGTTGATTGAATTATGGAGGTTTGAACAAAGTTGTGTTTGATTGTTTGATTGTTTGATTTGATTTATATTTATATGAACAATATCCATATTATATCCCTATCTTGCTACCACTTTTCGCTCATTATATCCCCCTCATAATCTCAATATCATTTTGGCATCCCTATTCTTTAAAATAAATTAAAAGGGTATGTGTAACAACAACAAAAGATATGACACAACAATGGTTGGAAACTGATATTTTTCGTTTTTTATTACACAGTTAAATTTTTTAATGAATTGTTGAGAAATATTCATGTAATTATCCCCTCTCATTATACCACCTTTCCCTCATTACACTCCCTCCATATGTTGCATGAACCCTGTCACCCCTTTCTCTCTTGATAATTATTAAATAGTTTTTATGGATGGATTTGCATGTATCTCGTGTCAATTTCTAAGCCATTTATTATTTCATGCAAGCAGAATATCATGTCTGGTTTATTAAGGGCTTAGTTACTGACAAAATATTGCTACAAAATGAGTTTCTTTAGTAGGGGGAGCCATGGAAGAAATAATATAGGAAGAGGAAATTGGAATAGAGGGACTAGAAGGCCTATATCCTCCTTTCATTTTGATGTTGATCCCCAGGAATTGAACTAGTTTTTACAAGATGGATTCTTTAACTGGATCAGGCAATGAATAATACAAGATCGACCAAAGAGACCTCCCTTCCTTCCTCAGAACATTCCTAGAATTCATGTGCATTCTCATTTTTCCATGCAACCAAAAGTCACTGCAAATGATGGATGGAAAGAGATTGTTAATTAGACTGTCTCTCACCATCGTGGCTGGCCCAATTTGTCATTACCTCCTCCACGACCTTTAAATCCTAATGTTCAGGTTTCCCTTGTGCATTCACTTGTTCAATCCTCACATGATAGTAAAAAAGGCTTAAAATTGATGTCCCCCATGTGCAAGATAAAGGAATATTTGTTTCATCCCCTTCCTCTCCTTCAATTGACTCTTCAAAATCCATGTCCTCCTGCATGCATATGAAGGATGATTGTTCTCACGTAATTAGTGAAATACAACCTCAAGGTTCAAATCAACCTCGGGCTACTTCCAAAAAATCAAAAGGAGACAACAGTGATAAAAAAAATATTGCCTCTCAGAGTGGCAAGTATGGATTTTAATTTATGTGTTTTTATGATTAAGTTGATAAAGACAGTGGTATGAAGAAAGTTTGGACAACAAGCTCTTTTTTGGATAACATGGATTATGTGGATATTTATATATTTTTGGATATGATTTAAATTATTTATGATATTTAAAGATTCAATTTTAAAGGTATCCAAGCGAGTTACAAGGGTGGAATGTGTTGAATGATTATCCATTTGTTTTTTATTTTATAATTTGAAAAGAATAAAAGAAGGGAGTCACAATGGGTCCCACCTACATAATTATTATTGATTAAAGACCCTTAATTATTATTATTATTATTATTTCTCCTAAACTAAATTAGTTAAGTCAAACTAACTTAACTAAAGAAAGTAGTTGAACTACTTCATCTTATTTGGAAGGCATAAAAGAAAAATAAGAAGAAGAAACAAAGGGACAAAAGAAGGGGAAGCAAGACTAAGGTTTTCTCTTTTGATTTCATGAGATAGTTTCAGTTTTCATTCATTCTTGATTTATTTAAAGCCCAATTCTCTTTTTGACAGAAGGGTCCTATTATAGACAACAAGGTTCAAAACTGAACCAAATCATTCATATGTTTGTTTTATAGGTGTTTATCAATCCTTGAGATTTTGTGTATACTTGTCTATTTATGGATTGAGTTTCATAGTTGATAAAGGATATTTTGTAGAGTCGAATTGGTATTAGTGTGTGGCAAGTTGATCTAGATTATAAATTTTGATTGTTTACTTCTTGTTAGATTCCTTTTGCATGGTGTTCATCGAGGATCTCTAAATTAGACTTTGGTCCATGCCCTCACATGAGTTTTGTAAAGAGAAAAACACTTTTGATATCTCGGAATGAAATAAAGAAGATTGATATTATGGATCATTTGTGTGTATTGAGACTTGGTTAATTTTTCTTTTGATCTCCATATTTACTTTATGTAATCTACATATTTTTCAGAAACTTATGTTTTTTTGCAACATTTTTTTCATTAATAAATCAGCCTAAACCCTTGTAATTAATACTTGTGGATTGGGAGAATATTTTTTCAGGCTATAAAAATAGGGTGACATTCCCAAATATCTTTCCCTAGCTAGGAAATATTTGAAAATGATTGAGTAAGATAATTCATATATTTCCTCAACATTTATTTAGTGACCATACTGGGGATATCTTCAATATCTCTCTGGTTGATTGTATTCATGATTTGTTGGATTAATGAGAGGGGGGGAGGGTGAATCAGTAATAGAGCAATTTAATCCTTTTTAACCATATAATGCAAGTTTTATATCAATGTAACATTATCATCCAATAATTGAAGAGTAAATAAACAATGAACAAATGAGAAATCATACACATACACAATACACCATTGTTTTTACGTGGAAACCCAAATCGGGAGAAAACCACATAATTATTTTTCTTATATGTATTTAAGAATTACATTCATTGTAAGGACCAACTTTCTTTGTTTTCCAGCTACAACTGGAAGGATGCTCCAACCCCCTAGTTTCTCAAACTACAACCTGAGGGAAGCTCCAACTCCCCAATTCTATGGCTATACCCAGAAGGGGGATACAACCCTCTATGTTCTCTGGATATAACTAGAAGGTGGATACAACCACCTGTCCTTGCCTCGTCCAACTGCTCTGACGTAGAAGTATAATGATGGAACCACTGTCACACTATCACTGTGAGATATACTGTTGTAAACCTATACCAATCAACCTACAATAAACATGTAATCAACCTGTGAAAAACTGTACCAATAACCTATGCCAACATGTACCATACATAAACCTGTACCTCAACCTATACCAGAAAAAGTGCATCAACCATACACCAACCGGTAGCAAACAATCTGTAATCAACCTGTACCATAAACAAGTGCATCAACCATGCACCAACATATACCTCAACCTGTACCATGAAAAAATGCATCAACATGTTGATGGGTCATAAATCCCTTTAAATCAATAGTAGGAACCAAACCCGCCACTGAGGCCCAATTAGACTTTGCAGCGTTTAATAGTGGAATGGTTTTCCATATTTTGCAATCTGGCCAAAATAATCGATGGGATTTACATTTTCTTGAGAAGGCTTTCTCCTTCGATTCAGACATTCTCTTTTTGTATTTTCTCTTAGGTGGGAATGATATAAAATAGAGCCAGTATAAACCAACTATGAAACAAAATGGGAACAAACTTTAACTACTGGAGAAGAGGTTGAGCTTGGGATAACCCTTACACCCTAGCATGCAGACAATGATCATCTACCACATACCTAGTACTAATACGTTAATCGTGCAGGTATTTCGATTACTGACTGAGATACAATTTATTAGAAATAAAACATACATGTGATAAACAATGGCAAGTAAAACAATTCACTCAAATCTAATTATTAGTCACATAATAGCATAACGATTAATTTTCATCATTAAAGAAAGAATTGTAAAACATTGCATCAGATAACTTATCAATAGAATTAATAGCTCTTACTCGTTATTGCATCCATTCATGAGATGAAATAGGAAATAATTCTTCTTCACATCCAATCATACATGCATTTGATGAAAACACAACTTGTCTCTGGTCCAAAAGGACTTATCCATTAAAGGCAGCTCTGAAATAGTTCTTAACAAAACCAAAATGAGATTTTATTGCAACAACCATCGACCCTTAACTAATCGGTCGATGCTCCTATTTATAACATTAAATTAACTAAAAATAACAGCTAAAGTGAAGATAAGTAAAAACAAAATTGCCATGTGTCATTCTCTCCTATTAGTTTGTCTAAGAGTCATCTCCAGATATCACTTAAGAGGGTGAATCTTCTCATACTCCGACCACTTGATGAACAAATCCTCATAGGTGTTGGCGTATGGGAATCTATGATGTTCCATCGAGGCCAAGTAAATCTCTCTTATATCTACCACATGTGCCTGATACTTGACTAGACTGGCACTTAACTATTGCAACATAGCCTGAGATTTGATCGGGTGTTCCATAAACTGTCGCACCTGACTTGGCGCCATGTCTGCCATATTTTCTATTTCTTTGGACCATGCTGAGTCTTGCTCAATGTGTGATTTGACTATTTTGCGCAAGTCGACAAAGTCATCAGGTGTACCAAAATCATGGAGTATAATGTCTTTCATCACCTGATTGATGTTGATCCATCTTCTCTCACACTTGACCCATTTCTCTTGGGTTTCTCGATGAGGCTCCCAAGCCATTTTTGTCCAATACTCGACCGATTTCCTTATGCGATCAAGACTTCTTTCGTTCGACACCCGAATGTCATGTTCTTTTGTATCTCGGTCCTGTTGGACTGCACCTATGTAGTCAACTCTCTCCATATCTTACTGCACTTTCTCGTACCACCTCTTCATATCTTTGCACAAAACAAGTTCCATGAGGGTGTCTTCTTGGAGCTCAGCTATCCTTGCACTGAATAAGTGCCGCTTATCTGTAAATTTGTTGTAGGCCTCCTGGAATTCGCTCCTTAGGAACACCGCAGCCTGTGTGGTGTCCTGATAGTATTTCGCCAACTGGCACAAATGTTACAATTCCTTCAGGGTTGCAGCCAACTCCTCTTCATCTCTTTTAGATCTGTCCAGGGTGGCATATGTGATTTCCATCCTTGCGTCGATGAGTTTGTACATTGTATCATGCTCTGTGTTAATCAGATGTTCCTCCGTAATGATGATGATGGAGCGATCTAAAGTGATCCTCCTCTTCTTGGTGGTTCTATGGACGATATCCTCCCTTTTTTAATCATAATCTATGACATGTATGTCGGCTACTTTGTCCATAGGTTCAGGGATTTTCTTATCCCCCCAGGTAAGTGTATTCCCCAGACTCTCGATGGTATATAATCATTCAAGACTGGGTTCTTGAACTTCATCTCTATGTTCAAAAGGCTCGACTTCTATTTGTCCCTCATCATGGGTTTGATTACCGATTCAAATTGAAGCATCAAGGGTATTATCGGTACTTACTTGATCCTTGATCATCGGGACGTTGGTTTCCTATTGTGGAGCCCCTTCCTTTTGTTCACCCGACCCTTGCTCATCCTTTGGACTGTTCACTTGAGTCTCTAGTGCATTGGGTAGCTGAGTGTCTAAGACACTTTTGACTTCTTGTTTGCTATGTTGAAGACCCTGAGCTTGAGTGTCGTGAATTAGGGAAGATGTCTTCTCTGGTTCCTTTTCTTATTTAATATGTACCGGGGTCACAAGAGATACCTCTAGCCTCTCATCATCATCATATATCTTTATCATATCACTTAAGGTGTTTGATGCATTGGCCCTCCCCGATGCTCTGATAGTCTCTAGCTGAACCAAAACACCTGTCGACGATCCAGTTAGTGGCGTTGTGAATTCAAGGTCATCTAACCCAGTAATTTCATCAAGGTATATGAATTCAGGGCCACTTGGCCCCATCTATCTTTCAGCCAGGTTGTCGGTAGGGAGCCTTACCACATTTATGATGTCTAGGTCATCTTGCAGCTGATCAATTATCCACTGTGCATGTTCCAAAATGAGTAACTCCCTCTCCTACGCATCCTGAGCCTCGGGGAGACTTATATATTGCATCGAGGTTACCCGAGGAATCTCTGTTGTTTTGGCCGCTACCTGGGGGGGCTCTTCTACTTCTTCCGCTATCATTTCTTCCCTAGCCCTAAGGGCCCCTTGAGTTGATTATTCTAGGATCGACATCTGTTCATCGAGGTTCATGGCTCTAAAACTAGTCATCTTAGGGTCGACCATTCTTGCCACCACTTCATCCCAGTATTGGGCATTTTTCAGTGAAGACCTCATCTTCAAATTTATCATGGGTGTATTTCCAGGAGGACGACACTTGCGATGAATGATTCAAGACTAGAACCCTTGGGTCATGTTTGCAGAAATGACCAGTCTGGAATCAGAACTCCAATTGGCCCATTCCTTCCCTCTTTGCTTAAGCGGTGTCTCTCACTAGGTAGAAACCTATATGGAATCCATAAGGTATAAATGCCTGGTTCTTATCTTTAACCAGAGTACCATTGTAACCTTGCAGGATGGTTTGGTAGAAGATTTCCCCCACAACAAGCTGGTTGGGGACATGTGCTGGTAGGAGATGAGGTGCTCCAGTGGCCTCGAATAACCTAATGTAGGTCTCACGTTCATCCAGATACCAGTGACCAACCTTTTCTATCACCTTTTTTGTCATAGACGATAACCTCGAGCACTCTTTCTTGAAAAGAATAAAATGAATGTGCGCAATGAATTCATCATAGATGAGAGAGTAGGATATTTTGTACCTGTTCTCCCATAAAATGATGAAATAAAAGTGAACCGAGAGTCTTGAGACGTGCCAACTCAAGTTCATTCTGGAAAAGACATTTCTGGCACACATGATGTCCAATAAATATGAAGCTATGTAAAAACATGGAGTCTCTCTTGCTTTCAGTGTCTGAGCCTGTTGTATGCAGATGCTTAGCTTCTTTTAAATGATGGCTCCCTAGTTGAACGCTCTCTTGGAAATGGCCACTGTGTAATATAGAGGCATCCATGCATATGAAAACCTAGAACAATCTTTCTCCCCGTACAACCGACAGATGAGGGCCATTAGATCGATATAAAAATCCCTTAAGTTGGTCATCTAGTACCAGTCGAAGGTCCGATTGGTTTACCTTTTATTTTCTCTCCACCATGAAGCCATCACTTGACCGGTGTCATGGTGCTCATATAATTTTATGATGAAATCAGTGTTCAGTCGCTCCTCTTGGTCTCTAAGCTTGTAATAACTCTGCACCTCTACCGGAAGGAAAAACCCCACACACTCACCATTATCGTCATTGATCAATCACTTATGTGTGTCCATGTGGTCGATGAGCCATTGCAATAGTTATTTACAGGGAAACATCAGATTTATGCTTTCTATCATGTGCAGGTATGACCATAGGTTATTTGGAAAAACTTCATCATCAAGATTTCTCATGTCGGGGTCGTTGTTTAGAATATATTCTGAGAATTCTTCCCAACTGATTTTCTTGAAGAGTTCTCCCCAATGTGGGAGTACCACCTTTCCCCCTGTGTTTTCCTCTATGTCTAAAAAGGTCAGAGGTTAAGTGAAATCCCTCTTGGTAGATGTCCTGATGACTAGTTCTGGCCTTGGAGAAAATTCTAATTGTTTTTCGGCTTCTAGGAAAGAGCCTTCTCCTACTACTGGTTCATTTAGTGTTGGTGTTCTCGGAGATCGCCTGGTAGTTAGTTTTCTCATAGGAATTGTTCTTGCAATCAAAACAATCCTTTAGGGTCTGTGTACAGAGCGACATTGGATAAAAATGTATATATGAAGTGGAAACACGAAAAATCCAGACTGGTACATACCTCCAACGCTTGCTAAACCTTATAGTTTGATACTCACGGGATCTCAAAAGATTTTGAATTTCTCATCTTGCTCCTTTGGATGCTCTGAAACTCCTTTGCATGCATAATGGTCTCGTTTAAAATGGCTCAAGAGAATTTAAACAGGGAATAACTTACCGTGTCATATCAACCAATTAATTCATGTGATGAGTGAAATTCAAACAAATCTATCGTCGAATCTCTGCAATTTAATTCATCGTGGGTTGACAGAAGAGGCAAGGAGGGTGATGTGTTCTATTGGTAATTTCAAATGGGATTTTTATTTTCACACGAAGTAGAAACTAATGCGATATTTGGAATTAATTAGTCTCTTAAATGCTCCAAATCTAAACGTATCTAGCGCTAAAAAGTCCCATCGTGTTGCTTTCCTAGTAGGCGGATAGGGGATCAACAATGTGTTATGATTGATTTTGTTGATATCCTTTTGTGAAAAACATCTGATGCCGATCGATTTCATCATACAGTGCTGACGTGGAAAAAATGGCTTGGGACACGTGGCAATGAAGACCGATGACTTAACTCGCGAGTATGAGTCAAAGTTGGGACTTTCTTCAAGTTGTGCGTTCTTAAAATAAACGTGTGATCATCGATTACAAAAAGGTATCAGGGATTGATGATTGAGGATAAACATATCACGTATTTTCCTTTAGGTTAGCATCCTTGAAAAATTTCCGATGCCGAAACACTTCGAGAATCGGTGATCAGGGAAAACTCCTTAGCATGGTTGCAATGTTTGTCGTGATTCAGTTTTCTCCGATTTCGACAAGTGTGTCGGGTATCGACTATTGACGATATTGTTTCTTTTCCTTTTAATCATTACTCCCTTCACCTTTTACTGATGTTGAAAGGGGATCGACTGTTGGGGATCTCCGAATGTGATACTTGTCATGAAACAAAACTTCCCTTTCACCGATACCGATGAAGATCAACACTCGACAATTGAGTCTTTTTGAGTGTTTCCTTTTTACCCTTTAATTTATTTTGATGTTGAATCTTTAAGCACGTCAGGTGAAGTATTTTGGCTGTTGATTCTTCATTTAAGTGTTAATCCCCTTCTAGTTCATGGATGTAACAACCCTAGTTGAATATATGCTTAGGGATTATTAAGTAAAATTTATTAGGTAATTAATTTTTTTTTTAACATGTTATTAACTAAACAAAGATTGGCATAATAATTTTAATTAAATATTTATTAATTAATTAATTGTTATAATTTTGATTAATTAATTAATTAAATATTTAATTACCTATCGCATTGAATGAACAGGGTAATAAATTTAAGAGGGTTACTAAATTTAATTGTTTAATTAAATGATCTACGTATACTAGGGGATAAGAAGCATTAAAAATAAGGATAAGAAACATTAAATAATAGGGTAGGGCATTAACTATGTGGATAAGATAATGAATGTATAGATAAGGAAATAAATGAGGAGAAAAGGGTAGTGAAGGAGGGATATGAGGGGAGGAGGCTTACGGAAGGAGGGGGAGTATTTTTTTGGAGGGTTCTCTGGGATTGGCTGATGGGGAGTTTGAGTTCTATAGTCGGGAAGGATCAGTACAGGGGGCACCGGTTTGTTGGGGGTTTTGGGCACAGGGGCCAGGATTCCTTACGGTATCCTGGAGCTAGGGAGCCGCACAGGCTTTGTTCCTAGTTGGTAGAGAGGAAAACTCGGTTTTGGGGCACAGTTTGGTCAAAGCAACAAGATGGGTAAAGCAGTAGGGAAAAGAAGCAGGGAGGACATTCAGAGGTCGGGAACATAGCATCAGACAGAAGTATTTTTATGTACGCATTCTCATGAATAGAAGTATTTTTATGTTCGCATTCTCATGAATATGTAATGGTTATTTAAAATTATTAGCATGTTGTTATTTAGATTTCTGCTGCTTATATGAATTTCTGCTACTTATATGATGAATGAAAGAAATTAATTAGAAGTAATTTTTATCTGTTTAAATTTATGAGTATTTTTAGGCTTAATTTAAAATTAGGTTCTTACGTAATGGTTTCAAAGCCCTGGTTCAAAGTCTGGAGCCAAGGGCCTACCTACCCACCCACAATTTAAACACTTATGTTTAGCTATGGTGAAACAACCAGAAACCCTTTAATTAGATAAATCTGGTCCAAGCTCTGCTCCAAGCTCCAGCCACACCTAACCTGCAAGCCAAGCAAAAAATTTTTAACAGAAATATAAAAATAAATGACATACATATTGAAAATGTAAAGGAAGCAGAGGCCTTAGAATTTCCATTAGAGCTTTTGGGTGCACTGGTATGATCTGCACCAGTTTTGTTAATTTGTTCCATGAGTATGGATAAATTTGTGTAGGGTTACTTCAATCCTGCAAAATCACATGTCAATACATGATAAAGGCACATAAGTGCACAAAAAAGAGGGGTGCTAGATCTGTATATTATGTAGCTAAAAGTAAATATTATCCATAGTTAAGATGGACTAAACACCGATGTGTTAACCACTGTGTGTTTTCGTATATAAAATCTGTGATGGGCTTTGGGCAATTGTCGAATCGTAACCATATTGTTGAATTTCAAGGAATTTTGATACCCTTGCAATTACCACCTCTAACGGATGTTTACTAAAAATTAGCCAAGAATGACTGGTTGCAAGTGGATACTTTTGGAACTAGTCTAAGATACTAGGTTCTAGTGGATCTTAAGGGACATGTCAAGCATCTTTGTAAAAAAGATTAAATAGTCTAAAAATGATTGTTGTGATTTATACTAAAGTAATGCTAAGGCTATTGTTTCAGGCACATCAACAATGTCAAATAAAAGAAAAACATACGAGCCACACAACTAATCACAATCTAAGTGCTCAAGTGTTGTGCATTAACGAGGAGTCTAAAACTTTCTCAACGCGTCACAAGCCAACACTCGGCACCAAACTACATGAGAGAGAAACTCATAAGAGAGCCTTTCTTTGCAGTATGCGACCTACATAATGCGTCCCATACCAGAGACCAAATCACACACAATGCACATCCCTAAATAATGCATTCGATTACAGAAAGCATTGGGCATAATCATCTGTAATGGACTTGAATAACTTAAGATGAGTCAGGGTTTTGATAGGATCAAATGTATTAGCATGGTCCCAAACAGGCATTCAGTCATTTAGGGTAATTCTTAATGGGATCTACTTTTATAGTGTAATCGTGACAATGCAAAAATCTTGCAAATGAAAACGTAGCCTAAGGACCGTGCAACCGCCTCGTTTTGGTTTGTTTCATCAAACCATGGAACAATAAACCCTTCTACTATTTTATTTTCTCTCAGAAACATGGACCCCAAATCCAACTCTTCAAAATATGTAGTGACGCTCCACACAAAGGAAATACAAGCGTTACCATTCAATTACAGGCCAAGAAATACAAGATAACGAAGCAAAGAGAAAACAAAGATGAATGTATGTACAACTCATATTAATTTTACGGTTAAATAAATATATATATACTAAGAAACTAATGTGGGCAGCAGCTCTCTGCACCTCAACTTCTCAACTCTCAGTGCAAACCCCAAATTCAAACGACAAATTATAGGGCCTGGCCCCATGCATCAAGTCGCAGGAAGGAGGGTCGAGCTGAAGCATAAATTGTGATGTTTGGCGCCTTGGATAGAATCCTGGAGAGATCCGATGTGGGTGACGAAACCTACTTAGCGTCCAGTGCCCAACACACCAAACCAAGAGCCAAACCATAAGAGGAGCCCACAATGGGCATCCTTTGCAAATCCCAGCACACAAAACAACATGCACCAAGCGCTATGCCATGATTAAGGAAGGATCCCAATAGTTTGGACACCATGTCAACACACAGGTCAGCACCAATACTGAACACCAAGCTTCCAAGGAGACAACCCACATTCCAGATGTCTAGAGAGAAATTTTTTCACCGGCACCTATGTGACCATGCCCGTAACATTTCCAGGCAAAGTAACTACACCAGAATACTACTTTCAGGCATAAACAGACTAATATGCCAACTGAAACTTCAATTTCTATGGTTATTAAGTATAATACGAAGACCCTTCCTCCACAGTAATTAAACGGTGTTGGAATCCTGTATGGTATCTTTATTATGACATATTAGAATACAGAGAATGCGGAAATGCAGCACAATATTATACATCTTGGTTGGAGGGGTTTCATCACTTGAAATTGTTTAAAAATAAAAAAATAAAATTGACATGACCAGGACAAGGGAATCATATGCTTTCCCTCTGTGGAAATCAATCATCATGCAGGGAGTTACTTGTCTAGTGTAGAGACTTCATAATCTTGCCACAAATAAAACATGTCTAGGGCTAGAAAAGTTTTATGTAAATCCTTGGAATCTTAAAGAATGGAAATTATATATATTAGCTATGGGTGCACTACACATTTTGTACAGGCCCAATTCCATATCCCAATGACCAATCCATGACAGAGGAGCANCGCAGGCCTAGATTTGAAACCCTAAGCTTGTTTAGCATGCAACATCATACAAAACACAAGCCACCACCCAAGTCAAACGCTAAGCCACTGAGGAACGAGGGAATGCACCACTATGCTAGACGTGCCCTCCATTCCTGGAACATGAGTTACCAGGGTCGACCTAGTAGGGAGATGGCTATGGCCGCCAGCCTCACCCTTCACCCTGAATGCTTAAAAAAAAAAATGAAATGAAAAGAGGAGAAGAGTGGGGTTTGAAGTGATAAAGAGGAAAAGATAAGGGTTATGGTTTAGGTCGGGAGGACGCTAGAGGAAGCAAGGTGGGCACGTGGAATCCATGCATGCCCGCACTTGTTTTTTTAAATTTTTTTGATTTTCTTAAATTTAATTTTTTTTTTTATAAATTATGCATGTGTTCATTTACATTTTATTTTATTTTAGGGTAAAGATAATTTAGGTTCATTTATTTCAAATTAATTTAAATTTAATTAAGATAATTTAAAGTTAAACTACATAAAAAAAAAGTTAATTAAAATGTTAGAGGGTCCATGGGTTTTGAACCCAAGACCACCCACCAAGAGAAGAGCCTTAAGAAGAACACTAACACCAACGCGCCCTCATAAATATTTACAAATAAATTCTTATACTTATTTCGATTAATGGTAACACTGTAGGGATTAGAGTGGTATTATTATTAGGAATATACAGTATGAAGGTTAAGACTAACTGGCTTATTACCTGACCTATTGATCTGGAGCTAGCTAACCAAGTTGAATCATAATTAGTGAATGCATCGGAAATCAAGGTAAAGTCTTATCTAGCGCTATTTATCTTAGTATCCCAAAGTATAAACTCCAATTTTCCAAACGTCGGGTTCACGAGACCGTACACACAACTCATCGAGCCAAGCACCAAGTCCCCCCACTCCATTCCACCAGTCAAAGCCAACGCTAAATCTCAAGGAAACATTCGACAACGCCAACACTACACGCCAAGGAAAAGCTCCCGAGTCAAGCATCGGAGGATATTTAGTTGTAAGTGAAAAGTTAAAAAGGAATTAGAATAGGACAAGTGGGAAGGAGGCGGCATATGCACTAGGAGAGTAAGCATAGGAATTGGAGAGTATGGCGCAAGGCTAGCGGAACTACAGGGCAAGGGAACCAATAGTTTTTTTTATAGGGGTGAAGAAATAAAGATTAGACGCTTAATCCTAATCCTAACCTAGCCAATCCCCTAAAGGAGTAATGTATGTTTACAGACAAGTAAAGAAAACTTACGCCTAACACCGTTTCTAGTTTGAGTAGAACCAATTTGAAATGTCCTTGAACTCACCCTGACAACTTTGGCTGATGCAGGTTAAAGCATACAGGATGGTTGTTAGGACCACACAATGTACCTTTTTGCCTATACTTTTTTCCACCATTATACTCTTGATCACCTACATTTAGACTCATATTATCACTTTATCTGATCATCTCAAAGGTATACAACGTCCTTTCTCATTACTATATGTTTAATCTGTTTTTCATAATATTTTACATCACTCTCGTACTTAAACATTGATTAGAAATGCATAAGTGTCCACAACTGCAGATTTGCATTCAAGGCCTATTGTTGAAACATAGAACTGTCCAAGGCCGCCATTGCTGAAACACAGAACTGATGCTGAAACACGGAGTTGCTACACAGTCCAAGGTCGCAGATGCTGAAACACGGAGTTGCTACACAGTCCGAGATCGCAGATGCTGAAACACGGAGCTTCTACACAGTCCAAGGTCGTAAGATGCTAAAACACAGAGCTATTACACAATCCAGAGTTGCAGATGCTAAAACACAGAAGAAACCGCCAGAACCGACGATGCTGAAAGAAATCTGCCACAGTCAGCGGTCAACGCAGTCAGAGTGCAATTCACGTGGCTGAAACAGCCCGCGAATTGCGATGCTGAAACAACATCAGCAACGATGAGAAGAAGTTGTTACACTATCCATAACAACAATACCTCGTTCAGTTCCTGTAATAGCATTCGGTTGCATGAGACTAGGACATCCTATGCTGATTTAGAAAGAAGATCCGACTTAGGATAGGATTCAGATATGCATTGTAATGATTGTATCGAAGGGATTTCTTCTTTAAATTAGAGGAAATCACCATTCGAGAGATGGAAGTTTTGATGTATTGAAGCAACTCCAGAGACGCGGGACGTATTCTATTCTTCAATTTGTAATGTGATATTTCGACAGATGAATATAAGACTACTTTGAGTATCCTTCTCTAGCTCTTCGTTTAGGGGAATCTTGTGAGAAGGGAGGGCCCACCTTCATCACAAGATTCACCCATTAGTTAGAAGTGTGTTAGTATAATTTGTGTTCATGTTTCGTTTAACTGTCGTTTGCTGAAACACTGTTTTTAATAGATTATGCTTTGCTGAAACACTACTGGCTCTGTCTTAGTTATTGGATGGAATTTGTAATTCTTTTTATCAGCAATCTTGTGTGATGATTTTATGAGGCTAGCACAGATTTGGTTAAAGGTTCCTTCTCAGACAGAAAGGGATCGGAATATCATACCCTCTGTAGAATTCATTTACTGCTGCAAGTGTGCTAGCCAGAGGTTCGGTTAAGAGGTTCCTGCTCAGAAAGGAAGGAATCCAATTACCTCGACTTCTGTAGATTTCATTTACTGCTGCAAGTGTGCTAGCCAGAGATTTGGTTAAAGGGTTCCTG
>SNQJ01S0194845.1:0-11163 GCA_010110895.2 Picea sitchensis | reverse complement strand
GTGATATATATATATATATATATATATATATATTGCACTGTTGTAATTGCATTGTGATGTCTTCTATGTATATCGGTTTCTTTTGGTGTATGGAACACACCAGTGTATTTTATGTAATAAACGCACCAATGCTTTGAATATAAAAAGCGCACCAGATACAACGATTTTTTTTTCTCTAAAAATTATGTGATTTATTTATAAAATATATTTAATAATTTATGTATTGAATGGTACAGGTTGTATATTCATAAAAATATGAGTGAGAAGAGTTCAAATAAGAAAATTTCTGGTCGACACAATGATGACACATTCGAAAAAAAAAGAAGACAGGTTCTTTGTAAATTCTTTACAAAATTAATATGGTTGAACTATATGTAAGTTTAACTAATATGTATTAGTTAATGTGTGTCATGAAAGGCCACAAAATGATGAGGTGTGATAACATTATTTATGATCTAAGTGCAGAAGAACGTAAAAACTTGATGGAAAAATTTCAGAGGGATGAATCTGGTGAATGAAAATACTATTCAATATATTTTTTTTTTCAAATTTCTTTAATAATATACTTAGGAATATTAGATGACATGTTTCAAACAATCTATTAATTCACATATGTTTAATATTCTACATGCACCAACAATGAGAGAACAAAATGTCATCATAACAAAATAAAATTAATTAATATAGAAGATGTAAATGATGATGAATTGGTCCTTAACTCATATGGAGTGGTGTTGGAGATTAATGAAAGGGGGAATTTTTTTTACAGAACTATGAGGGATATAATGGAACAAACGTATAGATGTACTTTTCAGTTACAATATAGAAATTAATCCAATGATTCCAAAAACCAGGTTATATTTAAACTACAAGAAGCATTTCCAGAGCAATGGTCAATGAGACCTATCAGACTTGCAATAGAAAAAACATAAAACAACAAAAAAGAATCATTCAAAAAGAAATATTCCTAAAAACACCTTTTAGGAATATATATATATATATATATATATATTACAAAGTATTCATTTATTAATATATCAATTTTGTGATATTTCGTTTTCACATATCAATATAAAAATACTTTATTGTCATGTTATTTTTTCAGGAAAATTATGAAAATCCTAGAGGACCAACGAGATGATATCTGAAATATGCCAGCAGGAATGTCCAAAAAAGTGTACAAGGATATGGTTAAAAAATTGGACATAATTTCATTACACGGGGAGCTATCTCAACAACAACATGCTTTAAATGTATGTAATCATTGATTTTTTCTATTACTAATGCAACACCCCTACCTAAGTAGGCTCCACGTGACCTCCTGGTCTAAGGATTGTTCTTAATCTCCCCTTTGAGTCGAAATGACTCTTTGATTCCCAGATGGAATCTTCACACTTGTAGCCATAGGTCTTTCTAGAGTTACGCTTGTGCGAACAAGCACAAGCTGCAAACCTCAACTCCACATGACCAACCGATATGACCACGACCTTCACCTGAAAAGGTGTTTTGGGTTTCGAGACTTCATGATTCTTGTTGTGAGTCCCCCTGACTCCTTCAATCCCCGAAACCCCGAAATAGGATAACTGATCCTCATCTCCTCCTTTATGCCTCGACCATATGACCTTAGTCACGTCCTAGGTTCCACCTCTGAGCACGTCGGAATTTCTCGATTCGGGAGTTCATGATGAAACCTCCTCTCCTTCTCTCGAATTCCGAACTTGCAACTTCTTTGCTGTGGATTGAAAGTCTAGATCCTTCTATGATATGACGGCCCAAATCCTGTCAGGATTTCACGACTCTTGACTTCTCATCATGACTTTATCCACAACCCCGAATCCCAAAATGATGAAATTTGAAGTACTAGATCAACGACTCTCGTCGGTTCAGATATAATGACGACTATTCCTCCTGAACTTGTGAGTTTTGACAGACACTTAGTGTTAAATCCTCCACTGATCCACTGGATCCAACGGTCCACGACGAATCGATGGTTCTCCCTCTGAGAATTTCGATCGTTCGTTGAGTTCCTTAGCAACTCTTGGCCAAGCAACTTGGCATCTTTCCTCCTGAACTTGGTTTTCTGCGAAGCCTCTGTGAGCCTTGTCCTTGCTTTTAACTCCACAAAGTCTCTATCCGTCTTGAACTTATACTTCGCTTCAAACTCAAGATTTCTAAGGGATTCTCGCATGCACTTGTTACAACTTCTTGATAATTTCTGATTATCTGAAATTCTCAGTTCTGCGCACTCCTTGTGACAATAACTCTTCAACCACTCACTGGGTTGGAAAAGTTTAAGACTTCAACCGACCTGTGCACTCCTTGCACAACTCTGTGCTATACTCGTACTTTTGCTAGTATAATAACAACAATATCTGTCCTGAGCTTTTCTGAGATAAAACTCAGAACTTGTCAACACACTCCTTGCGTACCTTCACTACACTCCTTGTAGGAATTCTCAGGATGAGAAACAATTGAAACTCATACTCTTCTTCTCATGGAATTCATACATTCAAGATGAAATCATACATACACACACAACATTGAAACAAATGCATAACAAAGGATATAAGCAAACTGTAAACATACCATTCAATATATGTAAACATAATTCATAAACACCATGAATTTGGATCAAGGATTTCTTATATTAATCCAAGTGCATTTGTACATGGGTTCAATAGCAACCACTATCTACTTATACAATCTTCTACAACCTATCTTATCCTTTGTTCTCCTATTCTCTTTCTCTTCATCTCTTACAATTACAATGAGAATAATCTTACCATACAATAAATACGAGGGAGCTTTCTAGAGTTTCCCCTCCTACAGCTCTAACTATATAATCAAATTAGAATCCTACAACTACTTTAATTTGATTACATTAATTTCCTCCAATCAACAGATGAGAGAAACCACTCATGATTTGCGTTACAGTCTCCAAACCATAAAAGCAAAAATATCTTCCCAGATATAACATTAATGTTTTATCTTCTCAAAATGTGCGTTGATGCATTTCCAGTTGTCCCTCACTTTTACACTTGCTTTGTTGTCTTGCTTACAATTCTCCTGCATCATAATCCCCTAGCTGAAAAAATTCATGGACTCATGTTCATGAGCTCTGGCACCATCTGTCCATGTTCGTGGATATTTGTTTCACTTTCCCAACTAGCATCCTCAATCGGGTGTCCTTTCCACTTTGTCAGATATTCAAAATATGTCTTCCTATGGGTCTTCTTGCTATTTCTATGATCAATGATCTTTTCCATCTGTGACTTTTCAGCTACAGGCATCTATTTGGCCCACTGAACTTCCTGTTGAATCTCTTCCCCATTTGCTTTATCTGCTCTGTAAGGATACAAATATGCTATGTTGAATATGGTTGATATGCCCACACCATCTGGCAATTCTATCTCATAAAAATTTGCCTCAAATTTCCTCAAAATCTTATGTGGCCCTATCTTTTTCATCTTCAGCTTATTATATGTTCCCCTTGGGAACCTTTCTTTTCTCAGATGTGCTAAAATTAAATCTCCCACTTCAAATTGAAGCTCTCTTCTATGCTGATCTTCTCTGCGCTTATATTCCTGGTTGGAATTCTACAATCACTCTTTAATCTTACTGTGGAGCTCTTGCATCTCTGCTGGAAAATATTATGCTCCAACACTTCTGAACTCACTTTGCTCTAAGTTCCCAGATACTCCTCTTGAATGCATTCCATACATTATCTAGAATGGACTCTGTCCTGTGCTCCTATTTGGTCAATCGTTATATGCAAATTCCTCTTGTGGCAGAATCTGATCCCACTGACTATGATGTTCAGCTACTAAACTCCTCAACAAATCTCCCAAAATTCGATTTACTACCTCAGTCTGTCTATCCGTCTGAGGGACTAAAAGATAATTTTTTCCCCATCTTCTTCCATAGTGTCCTCCAGAAATGACCAACAAACTTGGTATCTTTGTTTGAAACAATACTCTTGGGTAAACCATGAAGTCAAACAACTTCTTTGAAAAACAGATTTGCAATGTGAGTTGCATCACTGATTTTCTGACATGGAATGAAATGTGCCATTTTGGAAAATCTGTCAACTACCATGAACATGGAATCACAACCTCTCTGTGTCCTCAGAAGTCCTAACACAAAATCCATGTTTACCGCATCCCACGACCTCTGTGGTATTGGCAATGGTTGATACAATCCTGTATTCTATCTTTTTCCCTTTGTGTGTTGGCAGATTCTGCATCTGTTCACAAATTTCTTGACATCTGTCCTCATCCCTGGCCAATAATATAAATTGTTCAGTTGCACAAATGTTTTGTCATGGCTGAAATGTCCAACCAATCCTCCACTATGTTTTTGCTTTAAAAGGTTTTCCCTCATAGAACTCTTCAGGATACACAACTGATTTCTTTTGAATAATAATCCATCCTGAATTAAATATTCAATCCGTTGTCTTCTATCTCTTAGAACCGGATTTTCACATGCTTCATAAGCATCCCTGAAATCTGAATCATCTTTGTACATATCCTTAAGGATATCAAAACCTAAGGTCTTTATGCGAAACTCCTGCAGAATCAAACATTTCCTGCTCAATGCATCAACAACCTTGTTAGCAGTTCCAGAAATGTGCTTTATAAAAAAAGTAAATCTCTGCATAAATTCAACCCATTTTGCATGTTTCTGGTTTAGTTTCTCCTGTCTGGTTACAAATTGTAAAGCATGGTTGTCGCTATACAAAATGAAATCTTTCGGAACCAAGTAGTGCCTCAATTTCTTTAATGCATGTATGAATGCATAAAACTCCTTGTCATACATGGAATATTTCATTTTGGCATCGTTCAACTTCTTGCTGAAGTATGTAATTGGTCTATTGTCTTGACTTATGACTGCTCCAACCGTGAATCCACTTGCGTCACATCTGACTTGAAATGTTTTAATGAAGTCTAGCAAAACCAAAACTGGTTGTTCAGTTATCTTTTCCTTCAACAACTTGAAAATTTTCTTTGCTTCCTCTGTCCAATGAAAATATTTATGTCTTTTCTTGACTGTGTCCATCATTGGTGCATAAATTCCACTAAAATTCCTGATGATCTTCCTGTAAAAACTAGCTAGTCCATGGAATCTTCTGAATTCAAATATATTCTTCGGCGATGGCCATTCTTTGATTGATTTTACCTTCTCAGGATCCATATTCAACTCATTCAAAGATATCATGAAACCTAAATAAACAATCTCTTTCTTCATGAAAGATGACTTTATCAAATTTATCAACAATTTCTCTTGCTGTAACCTCCTCATCACTAGAGTTAGGTGTCTCAAGTGTTCTTCCTCAGTCTTACTGAAGATCAATATATCATCAAGATACATGATCACAAAATTTCCAATGAAATATTTCAAGGCTTCGTTCATCAATCTCATAAAAGTACTTGACGCATTCGTCAAACCAAACAACATGACAAGCCATTCATACAACCCTTCATTCGTCTTGAATGTTGTCTTCCATTCATCACCTTCCCTCATTTGAATATGATGATATCCTCTTTTCAAAACAATCTTTGAAAAAAACTTTGCTCCACTGAAGAAATCCATCAAGTCATCCATCCTCGGTAAAGGAAATCTATACCTGACGGTGATTTTGTTTATAGCCCTCGAGTTTGTACACATTCTCCATACACCATCCTTCTTTGGACTTAACACTGTTGGCATAGCGCATGGACTCAAGATTTCTCTAATCAACCTTTTTCCCATCAAATCTTGGACTTGTTTCTTAACTTCTTAATTCTCCTGCGGCGTCATTCTGTATGCTTCTTTGTTTGGTAAAATCGCTCCTGATATAAGGTCAATGTGATGGCTTATACTTCTAATGGGAGACAACGAACAAGGTAAATCGTCCACCACTATATCAAAAAAATTCTCCAGTAGTTCCTGAATTTCCTTCGGTAGATCATCTATCGAAGTATTGGTCAAGATGACTCTAGGTTTCCTAACCACAACAAACTACATTTCTTCACCCTTCTTGGTTTCATCCAAAAGTTCCTTCCCACTCATGAGTAGTATAGTATTTCTTGTTTCTGCTTTCGCGTTCTTGTCTTCAATTGGCAGTAACATATGCATCCTACCATTCTTCTCCAAGGAATAGGTATTCTTTCTTCCGTCATGAAAAACATTCTTGCCATATTTCCATGGACTCCCCAACAAAATATGACAGACATCCATGGGAATAACATCACATAAGATCTCATCTCTATATCCCCCTATCTTAAATTCAACTAAACACTGTTTAGTGACAGTTACCTAATGTCCTTTTTGTAACCACGAAACCTTGTATGGGCTCGAATGTGCAATTGTCTCCAATTCCAGCTTCTCCACCATTTATGTGGATACTAGATTATCTATGCTTCCACTATCCACTATCACCTTGCATACCTTATCCTTGGTCTTGTAAGAATTTCTAAACAAACTATTCCTCTGGACTGGATTCTCCATCTCTTTCTCTGGCTTCAGAAGAATGTTCCACCTTCTGCATCTACTTCCTCAACATTTTTCCTCTGTGCTTCTGAAATGTGAGCTTCGCCTCCTCCATATATTTTTCTATCAAGACATTCAAAAAAATTGTGTCCTATCTTTCCACAGACAAAACACTTTATTTCACCTCTTCTGCCTCTTCCTCTTCCTCTTGCTCGTGGAAAAGTGTTCTTATCGACTTATTGTCTTCCTTATGAACTTCCTCCTCTTTCATGGTGATTATGGGGCTTCTTTTCTTCATCCTTGGGCTTCTGTACTCTGTCTTGGTCAATTGCTTTTCCTCTGCTTTGACTTCTACCTCTTCCCCTTTGACCTTGCTTTCGGGCCAATTTTTCTTCTTCTTTCAGAGCTATTTGATAAGCATCTTCTACATTCCTGACAGTCACCATACTCATCTCATCCTAAATGTCATATCTTAGACCATTCATATATCTCGCGATCTGTTCATCATCACTTTGACGATGACCAACCCTAATGTTTATATGGTAAAATTATTCAGTGTATTCCTTCAATGTCATCCCTTTTTGTCTCAAATTCTGCATTCTTTGAAACATATTAATTTGGTAATATTTGGGTATGAATTTGGCTTTCATCTTTGCAACTATTCTATCCCAGATTTTAATTCTTTTCTTTCCCTTGCAACACCTGTCAGCCTGCAGTTCATCCCACCATAGTGTTGCATGCCCTTTCAGTCTAGTGACAACATGTTTTACTTTCTTATCCTCTTCGATATCCTCATAATCGAAGTATTTATCCAGATCTCTCAACCAATCTAGCATCTTCTCAATGTCTAAGTTTCCTTCATACATCGGGATGTCCATTTTTTCTCTAGACCCCATTCTTGCAACAACTCTAAATAAACGTTCTTCTGCAACATCTTCGACTGCAACTTCTTCTTCGTTGTGTCTTTCTTCATTCTCATTTTCAGATTCACTGACATCTCCAACATCAACTGTCCATTTCTATGCTATCTCCATAACATCTAATCCTGCATGAAGTTCTCTCATTTCCCTTTCCATAGTTGGATCGGGCATTGGTCTCTCTTGACGTCTTCTGGGCGACATTGTTTGAATATATTCCACGCAGAATTCAAATCACAACTTTCATTCCGTCTCCCTTTCTTACAAAAAACAATGATTGTAATCTATGATACAACCTGACACAACACCCCTACCTCAGTAGGCTCTGCATGACCTCCTGGTCTAAGGATCGTTCTTAATCTCCCCTTTGAGTCGAAATGACTCTTTGATTCCCAACTGGAATCTTCACACTTGTAACCATAGGTCCTTCTATATTTACGCTTGTGTGAACAAGCAGAAGGCACAAACCTCAACTCCACGTGACCAACCGATATGACCACGACCTTCACCTGAAAAGGTGTTTCGAGTTTCACAACTTCACGATTCCTGTTGTGAGTTCCCCTGACTCCTTCAATCCCCGAAACCCCAAAACCCCGAAATGGGATAAATGGTCCTCAACTCCTCCCTTATGCCTCGACCATATGACCTTAGTCACGTCCCAGGGTCCACCTTCGAGCGCGTCAAAATTTCGTGACTCAAGAATTCACGATGCAACCTTCTCTCCTTCTCCCGAAGTCCGAACTCGCGATTTCTTTGCTGTGGATCGACGATCCAGATCCTTATACGATCTGATGGCCTAGATCCTATCTGGATTTCACGAATCAGGATTTCGTGACTCTTGACTTCTCGTCACGACTTTCTCCACACCCCCGAATCCCAAAATGTCAAAATTCGAAGTACTAGATCAATGACTCTCATCAGTCCAGATCTAATGGCGACTAGTCCTCCTAAGCTTGTGAGTGTTGACAGACACTCAGTCTTAAATCCTCCACTGATCCACTAGATCCAACGGCCCACGATGAACCGATGGTTCTCCCTCTGAGAATTTCGACCGTTCGTTGAGTTCCTTAGCAACTCCTGGCCAAACAACTTGGCGTCTTTCCTCTTGAACTTGGTTTTCTGTGAAGCCTCTATGAGCCTCGTCCTTCCTTTGAAATCTACGAAGTCTCTATACCTCCTGAGCTTCTACTTCTCTTCAAACTCAAGATTTCTAAGGGATTCTCGCACACACTTCTTGCAGCTTCTCAATAATCTCTGATTATCTGAACTTCTCAGTTCTGCGCACTCCTTGAGACAGTAACTCTTCAACCACTCACTGGGTTGGAAAAGTCTAAGACTTCAGCCGGCCTGCGCACTCCATGCACGAATTTGTGATATAATTGCACTTTTGCTGGTATAAGAACAACGGTATCTCTCCTGAGATTTTCTGAGATAAAACTCAGAACTTGTCAATGCACTCCTTGTATACCTTCACTGCACTCCTTGCAGGAATTCTCAGGACAAGAAACAATTGAAACTCATACTCTTCTTCTCACAGACTTCATACATTCAACATGAAATCATACATACACACACAACATTGAAACAAATTCATAACAGAGCATATAAGAAATCTGTAAACATACCATTCAATACATGTAAATAGAATTCATAAACACCATGAATTTGGATCAAAGCTTTCTTATATTAATCCAAGTGCATCTGTACATGGGTTCAATAGAAACCGCTATCTACTTATACAATATTCTACAACCTATTTTCTGCTCTGTTCTCCCATTCTCTTTCTCTTCAGCTCTTATAATTACAATGAGAATAATCTTACCATACAATACATACGAGGGAGCATTCTAGAGTTTCCCCTCCTACAACTCTAACTATGTAATCGAATTAAAAGATCTACAACTACTTTACATTGATTACATTAATTGCCTCCAATCAATAGATGAGAGCAACCGCTCATGATCTGCGTTACAATCTCCAAACCATAAAAGAAAAAATATCTTCCTAGATATTACATTAATGGTTTATCTTTTCAAATTCAAAACATTCTCAAAACGTGCGCTGGTGCATTTCCATTTGTTCCTCGCTTTTGCGCTTGTTTTCTTGGTTTGCTTACGATGCTCTTGCATCAATTACGTACAAATAATTAATTATACATTAAATATTAATTTTCAAATATTCTCTTATAGAAAAGAAAATAAAATGGAACTCAATCTGCACATAAAACTGGACGACAAGGAAGAAAATGGTTGATAGCAATGTTTGTGAGTAATTATTATTTCCTTATAACAACTTAAGTTTTTTTTTTGTTTGTATATTTTAAGTTGTTTTACAACACCCATCATTGAATGTCTTCAAAAAGGTGCTAACATACAAAGAATAATCATCAAAAAATGTGATTGACATTGGGTTAGTTAAGGGTTGTGAGTATATGTTGGCATATCAAAAATTAATTGTCAAATTTGTTAGTATAATCTATGTTGTTTTACTTCCCACATTTTATAATTAATGAAACCAAAATAATTCTTTATATTAAATCTATGATTTATTATGGGGTATAAAACTTGCAGGAAACAAAGTATGAAACTGAGCCAACTGGAGAATTGTTGAAACAAGGCATGAGATTTGATTTTGAACATGTGTATGATTCATGAGTAACTTATTTCTTTGGAGGTACGTCACTTTTCAATTGACATTCATGTATATTATTTATTTCAATTTTCATTATTCTCACCAATGTAGATATACTCATTACACTTTATTTTTATGTTTGTAGATGGAACTTCAAGAAGAACAAAACAATCGAGACAATCAACAAAACATTCAACAAAATAACCCAAGGCATGGAAATAGCTCAAGCACTAACATTAGTTCCAGTGAAGAATGATGACCAATATATTTGGATATCAATGCAAGCTGCAATTGCATTATTTTGAAATAATTTTCTGTGAAAAATATACATTTTTGTTTAATGTAATAGGCATAGTGTGTCAATTCAAAGACAAGGGATTACCGATAAGTGTCCCATTTTGTATGACAAAGTCCCTCTTATTCATATAATAAAATATGTTTTAATTTATTCTATTGCGTTGTCCAATGTCACTGTGAAATGTTACATCGTTGATTATATATATGGATGACTAAATATTATAATGAACAGATGCAAAATATGATGATACACCAAATTAATCCAAACATCATATCCAAATTAACTAATCAAAATATAAGATATATGTAATTTTTTTGATAAATAATGGAATTAAAAAATAACAATAATTGCACTATCACAGGTCGATGTTTCTTGGTGTATTTTAATTATTAATATCATCGGCACATTTAATATTAAAATTCACATGCACGTTTCATATGAAATTCTCACCGGTGCTTTTATGTAATCAATTAGCACTAGTTTCAATATTAATTTAATAACACAAAATTATATTAAAAAATTGGTCATGGGTACGTTAACCTTATACGAAGCACCAATGCGTATGTGCTTTGATACACACAAATGCTATTGTGTTATTGATAAGCATCGAGGCTTGTTTGTTACTGAAAAGCACCGGTGCTTTTCAACTTTAATTCACCGGGGCATTTTTCCATGTAATGCACTGGTGCATATTATTTGATACAACATCGATGTCTTCTTATTAATAATGCACTAGTGCATTCTATGCCGAAATCCCCGGTGCTTAATTATTTTTAACTGTCACGATGCGTTTCGTTGGTAACACCCCGGTGCTTACACGACAAACGCCTCGGTGCTTATATGACACAC
>SNQJ01S0194844.1:0-17591 GCA_010110895.2 Picea sitchensis | reverse complement strand
CTCTGCCGAGATAGATATAGTTTATCTCTGACCAGTCTCCTCAAGGAGCTCATCTAATCTGGACTCTGATTCTTGAAGGGTTGTCTGTGTGCCTTCCAAGAATCCTAGTGTGCTCACCAACTCATGAGTGAGTCTGTCCACCTCAAGCTCCTGCTCCCTCAGTGCCCTGTGATACATCTCACCAATCTCCAATAGGTAATCTCTATCCATCGATAACTTCTGGTAGTAGGCCCTCATCACAGTCACTCTCTCCATGAGTGTATGGAAGTCATCAATGGCAAGTCCCCTATCTGAAACTATCATGTGCCATTGAGGCCCTCCAACAATAACCTGCCACCAATGCGTGTGTATCATCAATGCATCGAGTGGCTACCATGATCATGTCCTCACTGAATCTCAATTGTCCCGTCCAGTTTCGTGACTCCTGATCACAGTCCCACCGAGGTTCTACCTCATGCCCCTCACTACTGGTGTCAACAATGGAATCCCCAACAACACACTCCTCAAAAGATAAGGCATTGAACTACCCACTATCCACTATGCTACTGAGTCCTCCTGTAGGCCACTGCACACCATCACCAACTGATACCCCCATCTGAATCGTACTGTATCATGTATGGGAAACTGTATCCTCCTGTGCACTCACCGTACTAATATCATCTGCACCTGGATCCCATACAGATGTGTCCAGACACGTGTTATGGTCATCCCAACCAATAAGGAGTGCATCCTCATCACTGTAGATCGATCTTGGGAGTAAGTGTCCCNAATCTCCAAGAGTGGTGACTCATACTAATCGGTATGTGTAAGGTCAACTATCTCCAAGCCATACCTCCCCTCCTGGGTCTACAAATCCATATGTCCCTTGTGTACAATCCCCACTCAAGGCTCCTCTACCATATTAGGAATGCCACTGATATCCTCATGCGTCGTGGCTAGCATAGGTGACTGATAAGATGAAAAATGTGGCTCGCTCATCATCCTCCATACATGACTTTCTGGAAGCCATGTCTATACCCACCGATAGGTCATCCAACCTCCTAAGCTCATCATGTCTAAGTGCCAACCCATATGAATCCTCACAAGTGTCACCACTATGTTGAAGTGTTGAATCCTCAACATTACCTAATGGGGAAGATGAAGGATATGCACTATCATCCTGTCCATCCAACTATCCCTCAAATGCGCAAGAGTCACCAGCCTTATCAGACTGCTCTAAATAGGCATCTATGGTTGCATTCACATGCATCTCCTCATCCTCGTTGTTATAGTGCACCTCAACAATGTGCACCTTCCCTTTACCGCTACATCTGTGATTTGGCTTCCAAGGCACTTTGCAATTGTAGCAACGCTCCCTGCATCTAATGGGTGTAAGCTCTATCTGTGCTCCTATCAATCCACTCGCTGGTAATGATGTATCTACATCCTTATCTGATTTTCCCCTTACACTGGCAGGAAAACCAGCTCTGATACCACTGTAATGTTCCTAACTTGGCTAGTCTAGGAAATGTTGTTAATATGTGTGTAGGATTAATTGTTTACAGCAGATAAATGAGCATTCAAATAATAATGGGGACAAAAGACTGCAAGTTTATATTATGAAATCTCCTTGGAGTACAAATGTCGAATGCGGCTAAATAAAATGAATCACTCGGCTAGATCGATGACAAAAGGGATCTTAGTCGGAATACAAAGCAAACAAAATGATAATGCTCGATCATAGATGAGCACCGCGGGCTCAATGGATGAGTTGGAACTATGGCAGCTTTCACGGTAACTACTGGAATCCCGGCGAGTTCGCCTTGGCAGCTATACCTCTCGAAATGGCCTGGAACTATCCACAAATGGTGCACCCTGCTCTAGCTCTCAGTCCTGGTGACTAATCGACCCCTTTGCTGCCGCGTCTGGACCTCGGATGGATCCCCCTGGGGAAACACGAGCCTCTCTCTCTGGAAAATTGCACCCTAGTGATTCCATAGGCGAAATCTGACGATGTATAGCTCAAAATGATCGTTCTGGTATCCTCTGTAATGGGTCGGAAGGGATTCCTCAGATCTGTCCCGAAATGTCCCTTGGAACCCCAAAAGTGCTTCCTCTGGAGTTTGGCCCTAAATGACGGTTTTCCTCTTTCCGGAAGATTCCACCGTCGCAAACTGATGACAAATGGCTCAATAGGTGCACCCTGGCTAGCTCTCTAATGGGTCGGAAGGAATTGACCAAATCCGAACTATCACAAGTGGCCGCACAAATCCTCTCTCAAACACTTGCGCCCTCGCTGGCTGAGCTGCGCAATCACTGAAATGGACACCCTTGAATAGCACGGTGAAATACATATATGGTATCTCTGATGGGCTATGGTGTCTCTCTCAACACCGAAATTGATCAAGGGATAGGCTAGGGTGTGTCTCTCAACACCGAAACCGATCAAGGGTGGTGGTTTCGTCCAGAAATCCACAAAACAACAAGGGGGTTGATTTCCTCCTCCTATGGAAATATCTCAACATCAAATCATAACAATGCATAATGAATTAGTTTGATTTACCCTTCCTTTATACTTCCCAAAACCCTAATTCGTTGTTGACCACCCCTCAATATCTCCCGAACTCTCAGCCACCCTTATCTGGCTACTCAGGTATGCATAACACTTTGAAATGTTGTAATGTTATAATGTCCCAAAATGGGGACAGTACATCATCAAATCAAAATAGCTCTTAACTTGGTAGGGACATGAGACAAGGACCTTAGCATGTGCTTGTCACCTAGGGTTTTAATGCAGCAAATTATAACAAATGCAAGTAAATAATACTATAACCATTCAATCAAGAAGTGTTGCAGAAATTTATTTACATAAATCATTCATTCAAGTAGCCAAACCCTAGTTGTAAACCTTCCACCAAGAAGAAATGCCAAAATAGTCCAAAAAATTATTCCTTCAACAAGTGCGCCTCAAAATTTCAGCCAAAACCCTAGAATAGGGCGCAAATTTCAGACCTCACTAATGAGTGAGTGAAAGATGATGATCAAAAAGAGAGTTTTTCTCTCTTACTTATACAGTACAAATGATCTTAATTAAATTTTAGGTCATTAAAAGGATGACAAGGCCAAAATACACAATAATATTGTTTTACATTAAAATGTCATAAACTAAAACCCTAATCAAGCAAAAGCAAGACGTCATGCCCCTTCTAGGGTGACGTTAGCCCTTTCTAGGGAAAAGGCAACCTCCTAGAGCAAAACGTTAGCCCTCCTTGGGCTTCTCCAACTTGCCACACGTGCCCAAGTTCCCTATATGTCTGCCAAAACGTCCATGAAGTTAGATGACATCATGAACCTCCTGGGTGACATCCTGGGCCTTCCAAGGACAACATTCCAATGAAGAGGGCACAATCCCCCTAGGTATAGGTCTGCTCAGCTGCCTCTGGTGGATTCTTCTGCTCTTCCCTGGTACAAACACTCTGCCATGTCTTTGCCCCCCTGCTAGGGTCTCAACATCCATCTGGTGGGCTCTTCATCCCCATGGAGGTTCAAACTAATCATCTCCCCATGTGTACCTATCCAATGTGGTACCTGTCCGTCGGGCATGATCCTGCACATCAACAGATACACCCTCCATGGGCTCATAAGTCACAGGGATCATAGCAATGTCAATCGCATCTCATCATCAATATTATTAAACATGTGCATAAAACACCTTTTACCCCAGTCAAGTGCTCAAAGACATTATACAAATCTGCAATACAAGTTTGGAGGAGGTGACAGGGCGTCCTATTGGGCTAGTGTCCACTGGAAAATGGATGTTTCCGGAAGAGATTAAATCCAAGTCATGTAAATGGGTGAGGTGGATAAGGGATGTCCCGACAAGGGGTGCAGTGAAAGCAGGGAAATGCAGGGCTTACCTGTGGGTGCCTTTGTAGAAGGCGAGTTGCACCTATCCTAGATGCAAATGTTTCCAAGCCCATTCATGCCTTTCATTATTTATTCTTTATTGTGACCAGTGGTGGCAATGTTACCCACAAGCAGTTTCACAAATATGAGAAGGTTGGCTCGTGATGAGACCCCCTTTCTCTTTGCCATGCAACCAAGAGCCACTACCCTAGCGTGGTAACCAGTTGCTAGTAGTGTCATACCGCTAGGTGCCCATGTACCTAATGGGTTGGCTCGTGATGAGACCCCCTATCCTCTGACTAGGTCTTGTTTTATTATTTTTATGGGCCCCTCTTGTTTCTTGCTGAGAATATTTTTACTGCTTTCTGGGAGAAGCATCTTGAGGTTTTATTTTTAGTCTTTTATATTTTGCCAGCTTGCTTTTACCTTGTGTGCCTTTCGCCCCTTCTTCCCACAAGGCAAGGTGCAACCCTTAAATGATTGGCCAATCTAATTCCTGGACAAATGTAATGGGATGGATGAGCAGGAAGCCAGATGAAAAAGTGGTAATATGAAGGGAGCGGACGATGACTTTTCAGAAATCCCCCCAGTGGCAACTCAAAACCTATGGGCATAGGCTTACTAGGGCATCCTGTCATTCCCCCTAGATATGGTCAAGTGGACAAGTATAAGATCCAAGAATTTGTTAGAAACAAAACGAATTAAATGCACATATTCAAGGGTTTTGAGTATCAGAGTGACACATACCATGATACTTGGACTCATTACCTCATGGAGCAAGAACCATCTCTGATACAGGACCAAGCCGAAGGTGATGGATGTTGTTGTTGCTGACAAAGTGGAGGCGCTGAAAGGGAGAAAAGATGGGCCCTCCAGGGCCATGCTCAAGTCGATCTAGCTCTTGGTACTCCATGTCTAGGACCTGTGGGCCTCGAGACATAATCTCCTCATTATTCCTAAAAGTGGGGACCACAATACTTGACTTGTACCGTATGGAGCAAGACCCATGTGCCTTTAGAAGCTAGTTGTTGTGGTGGATGCGTTGATGATGGATCCAAACTGTGGCGATAGAGCGGGCTTCCATATGTGCAAGTGGACACTGCTAGTCATGTGGTCTCTTGGCACTCCATATCTGCAACCTAAGGGACTCGAGACATCATCTCCTTAGTTATCCCACAAAATGAGGATAACAGGGCCGATGTAGGATCTATTTCAATGTTGGTTCTGAGCTATGAAACAACATCCTCAAGAAATACATTAAAAAAATGCCACTTGAAATACCGAGTGTTACCAATAAATCCTTGTGGTGTTTCTTTAGAGACACCTATTGCAATTGGCCTTCTTAAACTACCACATTCCTCATCGCCTAATACATTATCATGATGTAAGGACCACCATAATTGAGCACCCTGATTCATAATGAGAATCCCATTTACCCATGTCCTTAGTTTTATCTAGCTTCTGCACTTTGACCCCTGTAGGATGTTGCATTCTAGTGCTACAGATCTACATGCTACTCAACAAGTGAAAGAAGAAGGTCAGAACACAAGGTGAAAAACAACGATGTTGTTCGGGACTAGAAATAGTGTTGTAGATAACAAACGTATGTGAGTTTGTAGGTTGTATCCACATCCTGAAAATTGTTCTTATACTACTGTGGATAAATCATGAACACTATGCTGGTAAGTTAATATCAAACTGCCCTCAAATCCAGTAAACAAGTTTGCTAAAGTAACATGAGGGGTGCTCCTGTTGAAATAATGTAACTGCGAAGAGCATTCTTATTATTATTGTTATTTTATTATTAGGATTAATCCCCATTGTGGATTAGTCATGTCGGTAATTGTATTAGGACCAAATCCCCTTTTGTGGATTGGTCATTGAACAATTGTAATAGGCAGAATAAGAAGTCGACCCCAGCAGTTATTATTGAAGATCCAGAATTAATTAAAGGTGGGTTTACCCACCCAGAGTGAGAGGTTTGTCCTGCCAGTGAAACCCTCTCACACATGCCAGTCTTGTATATATAGGAGGCTAGCGCCTCACTTTATCACACAAATCATTTGCTCATTCTCTTATGAGGCAAGCTGTAATTACCAGTTGGAGAGAGGAGAAGAAGAGTGGCGCATCTCTTGGGGAGGACTATCTGTATTGGTTTGAGTTATCTCTTGAACATTGTATAAGCTATTTATGATAAGGAAGTTTTTGTTGGGTTTTCTTCCCCTAGAGGGTTTCCCAGAATAAATGTTGTGTCTCTTGTGAATGTGTATTTCTCAGTTGTTCTTATGATTCTCTTATCTATTGAAATGTAAAGAACTATAATAATGGCATAAACATTAACAGCTCCATTACATAATCATCCAAATATTCCATGTTGCAAACCAGTGTAAAAATTAAAAAAGTTTTTAGGGCTCATGTCCTATTACCCCCTCATATGGCATGAGGGTAATTTTTGTGATCTAAAACATGGCTGGATTTTCAGGATAGCATATAGGGTTGCTGATAAATTGGGGGTACACACCTTCATTCTTTGCTCAGAGATGATGATCAGGCTCGATGATTTATGGATCACCCTCTTGGTATACTTTTTTATTATGGAGCCCGATACCTCGTCATGGTGTTGCATGTCATTGTTGATGGAGCCTCGAGGGTTAGAAGTTTCTGCTCTTGATGCTTTTGTTGATAATTATGAGATGATCTGGTATATCATTGGTGTATGTTGTTTATGGTGCTTGAGCAGTGGAAGGAGTTGTAACTTGGTGATTAAAACCAGCAGAGGAGGAAAATTTGGAAAAGGCCTGAAATTTATTCTTACTGATCTTGAGGCTAATCAAGGTGCTTTACGGTACTATGGACTTAGTTGGAAAGTGTAGCAGAATGAGAAGCATAGTCCTATCCTATCTTCAACCATATTTAGATGCTAGTCTAATAGCATAAACGACACCTCTTGATTAAATATCTTCATACATGTATTGGAAACATGAAACCAACATTAATACATGATGCGAAGACTGGAAATTATGGTGATTTAGAGGTTCTTGTCCCAAATTTCAATACGAGAACAATACCCAATCCATAGAAGTGTAATCAGTTCTAGATCAACACTATGACAGATGAGATACAAGGAAGAATAATCAAAGTAAAACAATGGTTGACAAAAGAATGATTTGATGGCTAGTCTGCTATAGTGATGATCTATTAGATATTTTGTTACAGTGATTTTGATGGATATTCTGTTATAGGGATGAATTGGTGAGGAGATGGACCAACTTGACCTCCTACCTCATGGCCCAATGGATGACTTTATTAGCTTTAATAATTTGAAGGGTTTCTTTGTCAATGGCTTGGCTTTAGTACATATCTAGTTAGAAATTTTATAGGCTGACCTTCTAGTGTGGCAGAAAGATGTTCATCCCAGTATTAGCTAGTTCAATCTAGGCCATCTTAGTTTTAATAAACCAATCACCTCATGGCTTTGCTAGTAGAATGTCAATGAGTAATTTAGAGTCCCTTCCCTTCAACCTCTACTGATTGGATACCATTCCAAATGCAAATCTTGATTCCTTCGGTTAAAGCTTCAACCTCGGCCTGATTATTAGTAGCCTTATAAATGAATTTATTAAATAAATAAATAATTCTTCCTTCTTTATCTCACAAGACTCCACCAAACCCTGCCAAGCCATGGTTACGTCTGCTACTATGTTATGGTTAAGTTTAGTCCATTCATCCTAAGGAGGGATCAACATCATACAAGGATTTGGAATGTCCTTTGACAAAATGTATGAGCCCCTATCCCAGATAGGAGTACATCTATCTTTTCATGTTTGAGCAAAAGATATTTAGGGATGGCATTTTTGGATTTTTCCATTGAATGCAGAGCTCTTTAACAATTTCTAAATTGCTCAGATTTGGTATACAAGTAACCTATGGTTTTATATTGTTTTCTTTTGGGATGAAACAATGCACAAATCTCTATATTCCTTTTCCCTGTCTGAGCATTTCTCCCCGAGGGAGATGCTTAAAAACCTTGATAGACTGGTATTATAGATAAATTATTTTGACAAATAACTAAGATGCCATGTTAGTGATTGTTAGGACAAGTATACAAATATATTTTGTGCAGAGTAATATACAACCTTTTTATAAATGATAAAATTGTTAAGTGGTCTTGGTTCTTCATTGTTCTTTTAATGTCATTGCTACCATGCATTCGTATTAGATTCCCATTATATGGCATTGACTTCTTGAATGATGTATGTGTTAGAATATAGAAGATTGTGCTCGTTTTACCATTGACAATACCCTTGTCACCCAACCATAGGCCGAAGCCACCCTCTGAGCACCTTTACCTTGACAGAGAATCATTCCGGAAGTAAACCCTAGGCTAGATAGCCATACAAAGGGTAGTGCATTATCAAGAGCTAATCATATAGTCCAAACCCTAGCCAAGAGATAGTCCAAGCCAAAACGTAGTTGCTAGCTGCAGCAGCTGCACCAGCAACTCTCCTCCAAACCTGCGCACAAAACTGCAATTGTTGATATGTGAAATAATGAGAATTGGCGCCCTGTATTTATAGTAATCTGGCAGACTTGCCTAGGGCGACTTCTCCTTCTGGGTACTAATTAATTCATATTAATTATATTTCTACAGCCGACATCTCGTCTAGGGTTTCCTTTGCTTCTTTGCTTCCTTCTGGAATATTCTAATCTCATCATAGGTCACAATAGAGTTTCATACCTCCCAAAGCTACCATAATATTAACAGTATGCATTTCTGATTGTGTACAACTTCACCATCTTTAAATTCATGTGTTTCTTTCTTATGTTTTACCTCTCTAAACTTTCAAATAAGCACACATTTATAACAATGCACCTCTCAACTATGTAGAATTGCTTCTTTCTCGTCTTTCTTGCCTTGGTGCTCTTCACAGTGCATTGGTAGCTGGTTGCTCCAGAAGAATTCCTATCTTTTGGTTTTAGTTTGCTTATGTCATTGCATTTGACTATATCACCTTGTGTTGAAACTTTGAATGTACAGTTGCAAGTCAAAGTACTGTATATTATAATAACTGTTATTAGGGCTTAATTAGTCATATGGTTATAGTATTACCAAGGAACATCGTAATAAATGTTGCATCTACTTATTTTGTTGGTACCAATGGTAATAATTCTAATTAGAGCTTCAAGAAACTAATTGGAAGATTAGTTGTTGATTGTTACAATGTTATCCCTTAGAATAAAACCAACCAATATTTATTTATGATCCTGAAGTCAGGGTCTTGTTCGTGCTGCCCTAAATCAATTACAATTATGGAAACTACATAATTTCACCATTAAACCATAAGTAAAACATAATTGATGACATAACTATAATTCCATACAGGCAGAGGTTCGATCATTCAACAAATGTCAACTAGAAATTTCGAATCAGATATCTCTGTCAGGAAATCCAAGTTCGTTAGTAAAATCAAAGCTTAATTTCATAATGTAAGTTCACAATCTTCAAAATTAGTGTATGAATTCATAAGCTCACCTACATCTTAACAGTTACGAGTTTTTATTTGTATCAGTTTGTAGATATCCCAACCTCCATTTAGCAACCATATCAATAAAAATCCAAGAGGATTCGAATTATAGTTAATAGGTATGGGTAAATTTTGTGGATTCATGTACCTTGTTATTGACATATGAAATAACTTATCGTTTTAGTCAAAGTGGTGCCATGGGTTTTTAAAAGCCTTGGTAAAGGTTTAGACACTCAATTTTTGTGGCTGAACATTTAACCAAGTATCAAAAAGTGTAATTACTATTGAAACTTGGAATAATACATTGAAATTTGACTATCATGGTCTAAACAGAGAAAAAAATATAGGTTACATCATCTGTAAGAAATGGTGAATACAATGTGGTAAAACTGGGGTGTTACTTGGTATTTTTTGTTGCATTATGTGGAGAAAATGCACTGGGGGGGGATTTGTCAGACAAACACCTTAAGGATATAGATTGTCTCTCTTAAGGTGGGCTACAGTTTCAAATCTCCTCTTACTCATTTGACCTGAGCCCTAATGTCAAAAGGGAAGAGAAACATCCAAACCTTTAAGAACCTAATATTGCATTAATTTCCCTACATGTTGTGGAGAATACAAACACCATACCTGGCATTTGTCAACTTTTTCAGGAAATTCGCTTTTGCTAGCAATTGCCTACGAAAAGAAAATTCAACTTGCCTCTCTTTTACAATTCAAAACAAAATCAAAACCCAATAATGCTTTGTAGATCAAAACTCAACAATGCTCTGCAATCTGGATGAGCAGTCTACTAGAGAATCTTCACTATAGCCTCTTGCACAACCACCCATCTTCTTGAGTTTGAAAATCCCGATTTCTTGCAGATCGAACCAACTCCTTGAATGTCAAGGAATCTATCCTAACCAGCAAGCACTTGAACCTTTCCTTTACTAACCACAAGCTGGATGTAGTTAACCACTAGCAAGAGGCTGAAATAATTGCTCAGGATGGACAGCTAGGAGTAGTTAATTGGAACCTCTATTATCCCATTAGGGCTCAATCTCAACTGATCCCTAAGGCCTTATGATCAATAGATGGATGTTCTTTGTCTCTTTTCTATTCCTGCCGATGAGAACCTGGATTAAGGGTCTTGTACCAGGACTACCAGAAGAGTTCAAATTCATATTTTCCTGCTGCTATTTGAGGTTTTCACCGCTAGGAAAGACACAAATAGTTTATTGAGTGAAAGCTCCAATTCCTATGCTAGTTTATGACCTAAAATCATATCCATATCTGGTGTCCGTTGACCATGTGAACACAACAGATCATATTCCAGGCAAGGATCTAGATCGAGCAGATTCAGTAGCATAAGCAAATCAAACCTGTTCTCTCCTACTATTTTGAGACAATGTAATTTTACATTCATACTTCCTTTCAAAGCAGTAGTAACAAAGTAATCTCCCCTAACACAAGGGCCTTTTAAGGCACTCGAAATCCCTTGCCCCTGTGGCACTAGGATTAAGTCTTATATCTTTTAGTCACAGATTGTTATTTATATTCATTTGTATCAAGAGATCCCGCGACATCCTTTCTAGAGTCATTTTAATGAGCATCATAGGCAAGGGTAGATGGGTAATGAAGAAACAACTAACCTAGCCTCTTTTGTTTGTATCTATCGAAGGGTTTCATTGTTCAGTAGCTGATCACCATGCCTACTAGGGTTTCACTATTCGCCATGGGAGGAGGACAGGAGGGAGGAGGGAAAAATGAGCGGAGAAGAATTTCTCTATGTTTTATATCCAACCCCCACCGAATGCCTAGTGCATGTGGCCCCCCTCAATATCTATATTGGTGGCTTAAGATTAAAAATCCCCTCCACCCCTTATTACCCATAAATATATTGCCCTAGATTTTGGCCATTTTTTATACCCCTTTATGAATGGACGTGTTAATGTATTTCCTATTTAGTGAAGTCTCTATCCAAGAATCCTCATGGCTATTAAACGAGTTGTGGAAATAAAAGCATGCAAAGCGAAATCATAACACTCCAAATACAATCACAATTTCAATGTAAATATATACATTGAAGGAAATCATAACAAGCGTCAAAAAATCATGATATACGACTATGAAAACAAAATCACGGCAAGAGTTAAAAATTTCTTTCACGACTACAACTATATTGAAAGGCATCCAGGCATATACAAATCATAACATGAGATAACTATGTCCCGTGTGTTGTGTTTGCGTGCATTTGTAGGTTAATAGAAGTTAACATACACCTTGATTATAAATATGATATAAGTGTTATCTTTCGAGGTTACTCTGAAAGTGTTTACACCATGTTTAGGGGTGCTTCATGGGATGTGGGATGCATAGTGTATGGTAGACCCTTGGTGTTCCACGATGGATTTTCACATCGGAGGTGGCTTACTCTTGGTTACTAGACCTTGTATGGATGCTCATATGACAATCTTCCTCGGAGCGTTGGAGAGCTATGGACTTGTTGACCACCTATTCAACTAGGGGGTCAACTCCCTGTACCATGTAGATATTCATCATCAGATACTACCAAGTCTGTAATGTTCCCAAGCCAATTTTTTTCGCTTGGGAACACTAGCTAACCACTGAATCAAATGTTTTACTGTTTGTGTTTGCAGGTTGGCCACTGATATTTTGGCCTTAGGGTTTGGTTCAGTTATTCAGCACGGGTTTATCAAGATATATTCAATATAATGCAAGAACTCATCAACACACAAGATATGGAACCACAAAGCATAGATCTAACCTTTTATTATGAGAAGTGAGAACCTGATACAATATAAAAGCAGATCTGGAATAACATCAGATGGCTTCAAGATAAAGATATGAGTTGCTACAAAATGCTCCCAAAAATACAAGATAAGCCTCCGAAAGGCTTAATACAAGATGAATGATCGAATACTAAAAGCTAGGGTTTCACCTAACCCTCTAGCTGCTGGCATGTCCTATTGAAAGACTGTGAAGACCAAGGGTTCGGCCCTCCTGAAGAAGACTTCCAAATGCTACCAAAATCCACCAAGAGATAGATCAGGGCAAGGGAAACCCCTTCCTGAAGTGTGGAGCCCAAATATGAAGTCTTCCCCCTCCAACTGTTGAAAACCCTAATCGGGTCTGACCCTCCTCAAACCCTAAAGTACCAACAATTCTGTCTGGAAGAGTGAGGTCCCCAAATCACCTGAAACTCTCTAAGATGATAGATCGGGCAACGACAAGCCCCTAGGAGAAGTTTCAAGATCAGATCTAAAGTAGAGCCTCCTAGATCTGAGAATCTCTGAATCACCAAGATGACCTCCTTTCTTCAAATCCGTCCCAACCTGTAGAAAATAACCTGGCCATAGTAACTCCTCAAGAAAACCTCCAAACTGATGAGCAAGGTCCTGCAAGCAAAACCCAAATGCTAGAATCTCCAAAAGCTCTGTCAAATAGCTAGATCGAACTGTTCCTCAAGTAATGGTGTGCCCCTGTTGGAAAACCCTAACTGGTACGGCCCTGCTGCTCTCTTGAATAGATGATGAGTGTAGAATGGTGTGGGTGGAGTATTTCATCCCCAAGACTAAGCTTGGAACAAGGTGAGTGGAATCTTTCACCACTAAGTTATTCTCTAGGGTTTGTAATCTCAAAACCCTCAAAACTGTGTGCTCAAGAGCTCAATAAGAAAAATACCAAATATCCAAGATGAAATGAGAGGTGCGCCCTAGCCTTTCTTTTATACCTCCATTTTGTTTTCCTGTTGAGTTAGTTTAACCCCTAGGTTCAACTCCTAACTTAACCTCCAACGTTCTAATTCTTTCTTGAGTTACTTTTTGCCCTTTTTCCCTTTTTCCTAAGTCAACTTCAAAATACAACATTAGTTTGGTTGACTTTTCCCCATGTTGTGTGAGACTATGGTCTAGTGAGGATTCCTAGACCACTAAGTCTTCCCAGACCTCTTCATTAAGAGGTGTGGGACATTACAGTCTCCCCTACTAGAAATTGCTTGTCCTCAAGCAATTCCAAACCTGTCTCCCATACCACCTGTTCATTCTCCCACGTGGCATCCTCAATGGGTAAATCCTTCCATTTAATTAGGTAGTCTTTGATGCTTCTCTTTCGGAGCTTCTTCTCCCGAACCTCTAGTATCTCTTCCGGAATCAGAACCAGTTGCCCCTCTTCATCTAGAGGTGGCAACACCTCAAGGGGCATGATGTGTTGGTTGATGGATTTCTTCAGGTAGGACACATGGAAGACATTATGTATCCTGCTACCCTGTGGGAGATCCAACTCATAAGCTACGGACCCTACCTTCATGTTGATCCTGTAGGGCCCAAAGAAACATGGTTGGGTCTTCTTTGCTCTGCTTATTTTTATAGAAGCCTGCCTGTATGGTTGGAGCCTTAGGTAAACTAAGTCACCAACCTCAAAAGTATGCTCAACCTTGTGTTTATTTGCTTGGACCTTATGTTGGTTATGTGCTCTCTGTAAATGATCCTTCAATTCCTTGAGGATGTCCTAACTCTAGTGTACCCAATCTTGTACCATCGGGGCCCTGCTGTCACCAAAAGCAATTTCTACGAAAGAGTGGATCATAACTGTACAGCGCCCTGAATGGGGTCATGCCTATGGACATGTGATGGGTGGTGTTGTAGCAGTATTCCCCCAAATGTAGCCATCTGACCAACGCCTTCTGCTGCCCAGTGACATAATTCCTGAGATAGTTGACTATTTCGGTTTGCCCGTCCGTCTGAGGATGATAGCTAGTACTAGGAGTCAAGGCCGTACCAACTAGCATGAATAACTCCTTCCAAAATGTACTCATGAATCTGCTATCCCTGTCACTAACAATGGTTTTGGGTAAACCGTGAAGTCTGAAGATCTCCCTGAAGAATAATTCGGCCACCTGTGCTGCACTAAAATTTGTAGCGATGGAGAAGAAGTGTGCAAACTTCGTCAACCTGTCCACCAACACGAAAATACAATCCTTCCCCTGTGCCTTGGGCAACCCTGTGATGAAATCCATGGATATGATTTCCCACTTGTGCTCTGGAATGGGTAGGGGTTACAATAGTCCTGTCGGGTGAGTGTGCTCACCCTTATTCTCTTGGCAAGTAGTACACTCCTTGACGTGATTCATCACATCCTCCTTGAGGCCCTTCCATGAAAACCTCTCTCTCACCTGCCTGTATGTCTTTCCAATCCCTTGGTGCCCTACCATCGTTGAGTCATGACATGCCTGTAACACTTTGGCCTTGAAGGCCGATTCAGGAACCAAAAAGATTTGGCCCTTATAATAGATGATGCCATCAATGACCCTAAAGTTATGGTCCTATATTTTCCCATCCATTATCTGACAAGCGAACTGATTTTCTGAGTATTCCATCACCAAGTGGTCCTTCCAGTCGACTGACACATCTTTCATGGCATAAATTGATGGCCTTCTGGACAATGCATCTGCCACCACATTATTTTTCATTTTGACGAATTCAATGTCAAAGTCATAGGCCTGTATTATGCTTACCCATTTTTGTTGCCTTTCATTTAAGTCCTTCTGCTCCAAGAAGTACTTAAGATTGTTATGATCTGATTTTACCACAAACTGTGCACCTACCAAGTATTGTCTGAATTTGGCCAGAGCGTGCATGATGGCCAACATTTCTTTGTCATATATGGTGTAAAGTAACTCTGGTCCCCTGAGTTTTCGGCTCTCATAGGCAAGAGGATGCCTATTTTGCATCAGTACGACCCCAATACCTTCTCCTGAGGCATCACACTCCAAAGTGAAAGGTTGGCCAAAATCTAGGAGGGCTAGGACTGGGCATGTGCTCATCACCTTTTTCATTTTGTCGAATGTAAATTGGGCCTCCTCACTCCATCTAAAGGCTCCTTTCTTGGTCAAATCGGTCAAAGGTGCACAAAGCTGTGAAAACCCTTTGACAAACTTTCTGTAGTAAGTACAAATGCCTAGAAATCCCCTCAACTCCGTAAGGGTCTTAGGTGTAGGCCACTCCATTATGGCATGAATCTTTTCCTGGTGTACCTATACTCCCTTAACTCTGATGATGTGTCCCAAGTAAAGAACCTCTGTCATTCCAAATTCACACTTGGACTCCTTGGCATACAATGATTACTCCTCCATGATAGACAGAATCTGATCCACATGCCGAAGGTGTTCCTCCCACGTTTTACTATAAATGAGAAAGTCATCGAAGAATACCAAGAGATGCTTCCTCAACTGTTTGTTGAAGACATGGTTCATACATGATTGGAACGTGGTTGGGGCATTGGTTAACCCAAATGGCATCACCAGGAACTCATAGTGGCCATAGTGACACCGGAAAGCAGTCTTGGGAATGTCCTCCTCCCTCATTTTGATTTGATGGTAGCCCAAACGCAGGTCAATTTTTGTGAAATAGACAACCCCATGCAGTTCGTCCAACAACTCATCAATCTATGGTATAGGATACCTGTTTTTGATTGTTTTCTTGTTCACTGCCCGGAATTCAATGTACATGCAGATGGTTCCATCCTTCTTTTTGACCAACACTACTGAAGAAGCAAAAGGGTTGGAACTTGGCCTAATCTGCCCCATATACAAGAGTTCCTTGATTGCCTTCTCTATCTCATCTTTGTACTTGTTTGGATGTCTGTAAGGTGTAGTGATGACTGGTTTTTCTCCTTCCTCCAACTCAATGATGTGCTCAAACCCCCTGTCTGGTGGTACACCTGGTGGAATAGGTCCAAACACCTTACTGTGTTTGTCAATGATCTCCTGAATCTCTGGTGTGTAGTGCACTTTGCCCTTTTTTTCCACACGTGTCGAAACCTTGCACTCAGCTACATATACTATCTCTTCTCTCCTGAAGATGGCCTCCATCCTCTTGGTCGTAACTACCTTGGCTGAGTTGCATGTTGTTGACCGCCTCTCCAACATAGGTGGTCAACTCCATGTGCCATGAAGAGATGCATCATCAGATGCATATTTGTCGAAGACTTTGGTTCTACAGGGCATTGTTTGGCCCCAACACTTCTTTTTGTAACTGGAATTTCCGCACCCCTGCGTGGGTTGATAATGTAATAAGTCTGCATGAGTCATGTCTAGGTCAGTTACCTTGGGATCGGTTCACTGGGAGAGTTCCTTTCACCGAGGGTTTTTTATCCTCGGATTATTAACTAGGCTTTTCAGCCCTGTTAATTTCCTTTCAGTTTTTCCCTCACACTTGCAATAATTCCTCCAAAGTGGTGAACAACGTTCTAGTGGGATTATCTTTTGGTAACTATTGTAGGGAATCATTGTAAATGACCATGCAAGACATCTTAGAGAGTCTCGCAGAATTCCATCGAGTCTAGATTATTTTTTTTTAATTAATTAATTTTCCTAAGTTTGGAGGGTTAATTATTTAATTAATTAATTGTTTTTGAGCAATAATTGTAAAAACTAGGTCCTTGGACTTTTGATAGGGGTATTTGTGCTCAAAAGAAATGGAATAGCACCCCCCACATCCATGGACCAAGTTTCATCTCAGTTGGATAACTTTTGCTATGGGTTTGTCCACCCGGAGTGCCAGTCAGTCTAAAACAACGATTTTAATGCTAAAGTCCAAATATGGCAAAAATGTTAAATTGTAATAATGAGTTAAAAGGATGTTAAATGATGGATAAAGGTTAGAGAGAGACTCTCTAAGCATAACATAACCCTCCCAACCTTTTCCAACCTTTTTCTTACCCTTACCCCCTCTTTTCACTCAAAAGTTACGCCCCCTAGGGGGATTGACGTTTTTCCCTTGGTAAAAACATGGTGGCTTGTTTCTAGAAGGAGATGGGATGCCCCTCTTGTTTTGTGTGCCTCCCTTGACCCCCCGCTTTACCTCATTGCCTCATCCCAACACCCTCTCATTCATCTCACCCTCCATTCTTTCTCCTCATCCCAAGTGGTGCACTCTCCTAAGAGAGTTATGCCTCTCCTCCACTAGGAAAATTCCAAATAATTTTTAAAAAATTATTTAGACCTTTCCTCTTCCATGGCATGAATCCCATGGCTTCCCACTTCACTTTTGTGTGATCCCAACACCTCCCACACTCATCTACACCTTAGATCTCTTGACCAAACCCTAGATGGTGTGCCCTACCCTTGGGATCTCCTCCTTTGTTTGGTGTTGGACACTTGGCATTGATCCAAGAGGG
>SNQJ01S0194843.1:9193-26784 GCA_010110895.2 Picea sitchensis | reverse complement strand
CGAGATCCCTGGATCTCTGCCACCTGTCCTCCTCGGATGGACGGCCCGGATTCCTCTCGCCACTTTGCTGCCTCGCGACTTGGAGCGTCCAACTTTTGAGCTTCTACCCCGCGAGTCATGAGCACACGAGATCCCTGGATCTCTGCCACCTGTCCTCCTCGGATGGACGGCTCAGATCCTCTCACAGCCTTGCCGCTCGCGACTTGGAGCGTCCAACTTTTGGACTCTTACCTCGCGAACCTCCAAGGTAGCGAGATCCTATTCGCGAGGGCTTAACCCTCGTTTATCTCCCTATAGATCTAACGTCTGTCGGGTGTCCTGGCTAAGATCTGACGATTCAGATCGATCCCGATCCCGCGCCCTTTCCCCCTGCTCTTTGGACGTGGACAACCAACGGCCCAGATGTTCTCATGGAGTCTGAGGTTCTACGAATCGGATTTCCTCGCTACTCACGAAGATAGAGGAAAAAGGGTTAAGGCAATTTACGTTCTCATTCATTCCTACGATACAACAGTCGTGAATGACCGCAGATTCCCCGACGGGATCTCATCCATCGATCAATACTTATCCTTACGCTGCTACTTCGGGATTTCGAAGAGGACCATTCCTCTTCATACAGGGTTGCTAAGACTTGTACACCCAAGTCCTTTTTCCCAGGTTCTTGGTAAGCCTTCCTAAGGAGGGAAAGCTCCGTGCAGAGGTCTATCTCGGTCCCTTCCTGAATACAGATAAGGGAAACAATTTCCCGAGACGGGCTGGATACCTGACTTAGTTCAATCTGGGCATGATTAGATTTGTTTTTATCAACGTAAGTCGTGCATGGCTTCCTCTATTACAAGCGTATGTCCATTAGTTACCATCAAACACTGCACAGACATTCTTACACAGAGATCATACATAATTTCACAGTTCTAGGACATATGCATATATATATAAATCATTCTATAAATTTCAAGATACAAATATGTAAAAACACTTATCCGAAATAACACCAGAAATGGTGCAACTGCTGAGTGGTGCTCGTTTCCACCCAACCGTAGGCTCAGCGACTCCCAACGGATTTACCACTAGCCACCCCCGAGTTGAGACCACGATGCCCTGAGACTGCGTCTCTCTGTCTGCCAGTGACCAGGAGCGAAGGTTGCAATCCTTCCTCTCTGCTATCACTCACTCTGCCTAATGCCAGAGTTCCCCTCGCGTCTGCCCCTCAATCGTCTCTGCCATACGCCTTATCCTCTCGCGAGGTTGTGTGTGGCACGATTACCCCGATCAGGCCTGACGGCTCTACGGATGGGCGGTTCACCATCCCATCCCTCATCAAGCCATCCGCCTACCAGCCTGCGAGGTATTAAATTTCAGGGCCAGCGAGCCGCTTTTGGTTCTCCGGGCCAGTGGAGTCCAAATACGGTATTTAATTCTCGGTGGAAGTTAACGCCACCTTTTCAGGTGCCTTCCACCGCCATCGTGGCCTCTTTTCTGCACATCCCCTCATCAGCATTCCTGCAATAAATTCAGAATGTTATTCACATTCATTGACCTCTTTCTGTAGATCCATTTACATCACATGTTCATACTTATGAGTTTGCCATAGTCCTCGGCCAGTCTAGTTATATTTACAAACTGGGGGAAACAGGGTGTTACACCCCAAGTTTTGTATTATTTTGGATTATTGAATTGTTGTAGAGGGCCTTTTGCCCCTCCATAGGCCAAATTAAGGGAATTTAGTCTAAAAATTATTATTTTAATGTAAGAGGAAGTTGAGCCTTTCCCCTATAAATAGAGAGGCACTTCACTTATTTTCATCATCACAACTTGAGGGATTTTTCCCTCAAGGGGTCTGAAATTTTCTGAAATTTTCTAGCTCTTGAAACTCATGCACTACTCTTGGAAAAGGATTTTTGTGGATGGTTTCCTTTCTTGGATGGCTATTTTCTGCAACTAGGATTTGAATGGTTTAGCTACTTGGAAGGAGTAAGCAATTTGCTGCAATTTCTTGTCTCTTGCTAATGCTAAATGATTTAATTGCTATCTTGTTACAAGTCTCTTTATCTCATTGAAACCCTAGGAAGGAGACAAGTGTTTCTCTCCTAATAAAGTCTTTACTGTCCAAGTTTGCGAAAACGTTCTTTGCTAGGGTTAAAATCCTAAGGCCCAAAAGTGCTTGCACTTTAGGGTTTTTACCCTAGACTTTGATCCTTGACCTAAGTGAATCTAGAAGAAGGGAAAAACGGCACCTAGGGCCCAAACGTGCTTGCACCCGAGGTACCTTTTTTGTCAAATTCTAAAGCCTAAGGCCCAAACGTGCTTGCACCTTAGGGTTTACACTCTAACTCTTTTGTTTCATCTAGATCAATCTTCAAGTTTAACACATTTGAGACTCCATATGCCCAATAAAAAGACACTAACCTTTAGACCTCCCATTATTTTCTTTCTACCACTCTAAGGCTACCAAAACTCATTTTTCCTGAACTTCACTCTCCCCATTAAGCTTCCTTGCCCCAAGTCCTAGCAATCTTAATCCAAGGAACCCCCCTTGAGCCGAAGGAGAGCTAGCCTGAAGTGAAAGGGGGTTGGTGAGGTGACAGTGGCCTTCCCTCTCAGTTACACAGGATTGCACTTGAGCTTTCGAACTTTAGCTCAACATGTGTGAATTTGTGCAATAACATTTTGGCGTAGTTGTCGGGGATAAAGTCCATTTTCCCAGAAGACGACACTAGAGGAGTTTTCAAATTTGAAGATCTTTTCTTCGCGACTCGATTGGAAGAACGAAGACCTTGTTCTTACAAAAATTTTAAGACTTTGTCCTTGTAGAGTGAGACAAGCATCATTATGAAGGCATCTACAACTCACCTTGGCTCACCTTGGCGACTCCATTGTGATAAGGTATGAAAACTTCATTTATTGTTGATCCCTCATGTTGAAATTTGCACAAGGTGAAGGATGGCTCCGTGGTCATTTCATGAAATATACAAGGCTTTTGATGTCAAAGACATCCCTGGGTATCCTAATCAATGTCTGCCAGAATGGTGGGAGGATTGCCCTAAGTTTGATGGGGACCCACATGTGATAAATGTCTTGAAATATCTGAGAAAGATCAAATTGGAACTTGGCAACCCTACAGGAGGAGGGCCTTTTGGACCTGTTTGGAGATAATGAAGGCATTGTTTTGGAAGAACAAGAGAATCCTCCTGACCTCCTTAAGGAAAATGAAGTTCCACATCCAGAAGAACAATGCAGCAGCAACCATTGGATGTCCTTGACACGAGATTTGTGCTCAGAATAAGAGACAGAGACATGCCCTTTGCTTGAGACTGATGTATGTCACAGTTATGGTAATAAAGACAACAGTCTTAACATTCATGATGATCATGTCATCAGTTTGGACCAGAGCTTATGTTTGGAGCAAAGCAGTGGCACACTGTATGCAGCAAATCTTGAGGGTTTTCCTAAATCTGATGATGAGGATGGCAGCCCTACAGGAGGAGGGCCTTTTGGACCTGTTTGGAGATAATGAAGGCATTGTTTTGGAAGAAAAAGAAAATCCTCCCGACCTCCTTAAGGACAAAGAAGTTCCACATCCAGAAGAACAATGCAGCAGCAACCATTGGATGTCTTGACACGAGATTTGTGCTCAGAATTAGAGAGAGAGACATGCCCTTCGCTTGAGACTGATGTATGTCACAATTATGGTAACAAAGACAATAGTCTTAACATTCATGATGATCATGTCATCAGTTTGGACCAGAGCTTATGGTTAGAGCAAAGCAGTGGCACACTGTATGCGGCAAATCTTGAGGGTTTTCCTAAATCTGATGATGAGGATGGCTATTCCAAGAAAGCCACAGAAGAAGGTGTCTGCCCAGAGTTTGAGGAGGTTAACATTGCTGATCACATGGACATTGCAGATCTAGGAGAACAACATGACAGCAGCTTTGATGTGCACCACGAGCTGGAGTTATATTTAAAATAGAGCAGGGACAGATTTTATATGTTACATTTTGATGGGCCACCACTATTTGATGGCGAAGATATTGCTGCCCAAGAAGACCCACAGGTTATGGGTACAGGTGAGCAACCCATGGCAGTTCCAAACGATGACAAGTTTGCTGCCCAGAAAAGCAGAGATGATCTAAGGATCTATGAGAAACATAAGGAGGGCAGTCCTGCTGATGATGTGCAGAAGCTCTATATCTGCCAGGGGCAGGTGCAGGTTCTCCGCATAACCCACCCAAAGCAAAAGGACAGGATCGGGCAGCTTATATTTTCGTAACAATCGGACAAATTGAGAACATTAATGTCAACGGAATAGGGTTTTATTCCAGGATGGAGGGTTTTATTGAAGGTAACAAAACCCGTGACTCTGAAGCGAAAAGCTACAACATTGCATGAAATTAAATTACCAGTGATGATGGCCAAACCCACAATCGATTAATTAATTAATGTTGGAATATTCAATGGTTATATAACAACAACAAGCAATTTATTCAAAATAAATAAAAGGAATCATAAATAACAGAATCGGAGGTATCCAAGATGATGGGAATCCTAAACGACACAAGTTATTGCAGTAATACGAAATTAATCTAAAAAATCGGAAGGAATTATGAATTATGCAAATTTTAAAAATCATCTAAATTTAATTATGAATTATGCTGAGTTTAAAAAAAATCTTGGGAAAGGAATTGGAGAAATGAAACAGAGACTGTTAAAAAAAAGGAAAAAATATACTTATCTCAGTTCCGAAGAATCCTCGCCATGTCATCTGATCTATGAACCTCACCATCACCGACGCCTATGGAGATCACGTCACGTTGGAAGCTGTGCCTTCGCCAACACGACCACGGAACGCGGAAAAGGGATTCAAATTCAAATAGAAGAGAGGAAGCAGATTTTTAAAAAAATCTTGGAATGAATTATGCAGATTTTTAAAAAAATCTTAGAAAAGGAATTGGAGAAAAGAAACAGAAACTATTCCGTAAAAAGGGAAAACGTACTTATCTCAGTTCCCAAGAATCCTCGCCATGCCATGTCTATGTACCTCACCATCACCCATAAAGGAGGTCGACGCCGATGGAGATCAGTTACCAAGAATCCATGCCATGCCATCTGATCTATGTACCTCACCATCACCCATAAAGGAGGTCGACGCCGATGGAGATCTGGTCACGTTGGAAGCCATGCATTTGCCTTCGCCAACCATGGAGCTCTGCCTTCCCCAACCATCGAGCGCAGGAAAGGGATTCAACGTGCAGGAAAGGGATTCAAATTCAGGAAGAGGAGAGGAAACATGGACCCGAGAAATGGGATTCAAATTCAAAAAATAACCCGCATGAAAATGTGCTTATTATATGGGATTTCTTGACCACCACCCTGCCCGAACGGTAAAATTCGCATTCCAAAAGTTTGTTAAGATCGAATTTGAATTACTTCGACCACTTTCCAGAAGTTCCCTTTCCAAATTCATGCGTCTTTAATACGAACACGATACCATATCATCCTCAACGTTCCCAATTATGTGACAACATTTTTCTACGAGACTTCATAAAGTTTAATAAATTCATTTTAGCTTCATATTGGGGAATTACGTGACAAATTTTATCGATTATGAGAATTTATAAAAATTAATAATTTAATTTTGACTTCATATATTATTTTGCGACTCTTATGTATTTAAACACCAAATAATATCTTAGTAATCAACGTTTTAACAATTTAAAAAACAATGAAATTAAAATTTAATAAATTCATTTTATTACCCTTCGCTAAAAATGCGAATAAGACACTCACTTGAAAAAGGTTGCCTTATCTATGTACGCATCACTCGTTTGGTTACTCCATGCTTCTTTCTACAATACTTCGAATTAGTTGTCCACTGAATTGATTATTCTCAATTATATATATACTAGCACAGCCGCTAACTCGTGGTTGAAAACGCCGAAAGGTATTGGTTGAAAACTCGTGTCCTCAATATAAAACGTATGTGGTAATCCGTAATCCGTTTGTGGTAATATGAAACGTTTGGCTGCAAGGTTTAATCCTACTTAATCATTTAAACGTGGCATTTACATATCCTTACAGTAATTTTTTAATGTGATTAAGTAAATGTTAAAAAGTAAACATGTTAACGGATGCCTTGATAAATGCAAGAAAGTTATGAATAATAAATCTGACCCATTAATTTCGGAGGACGACTAAGAATATGTCAGTATCTTCAATGCATAGCCATCAAATTAGGGTTTAAGGTTAAAAGATCATTAATTGTGCCCATTGTCAATAGATGTAAACCTTTAGGCGTAAATATAAAACATAATTATTAATTTCAAATGAAATCTCTATTAATAAAGCATAATTATTAATTTCAAATGAAATCTCTATTTATAAAGCATAATTATTAATTTCAAATGAAATCTCTATTTATAAAGCATAATTATTAATTTCAAATGAAATCTCTATTTATAAATCATAATTATTAATTTCAAATGAAATCTCTATTTATAAATCATAATAATAATAGTTTTTAATATACACTATTAGTTCATGGATTTGATTTGATCTCAATTAACCTAAGTTTGAAGTCTAATTTCTTTGTAATGAGAAAACATCCAAAGTCATTTGATGACCAAGTTTTATGGTAGGTAACTCTTCTTTTTTTTTCTATACATGCATATTGGTAATATGGAAAAATATTTCATTAAATAGCTTTTAATGACCAAGTCCTCCTTTTAGATGTAGATTATTTAGGTACCTTGCATATTGGTAATATGGAAAAATATTTCATTAAATAGCTTTTAATGACCAAGTCCTCCTTTTAGATGTAGATTATTTAGGTACCTTTCCCATGTGTGTATATTGACAATTATGACCTGTTCCAAGTGGTAGTAGTATTAAATTTTGCATCGCTCTTCACTTTTTAAAGTGAGGTGTTAATTTAGTTGGAAAAATTGTTCATGAATGTGTGGAACACTATTTCATTAAGTCAGAAGTTCAAGGTTGAGAGAAGAGGTTATTTAAGGACTAAGAGTAGTTTATCTAGGAAACCTTTTCATATGTCTGTATTCGGGCAATAAAAACACTTTACTTCAATTGGGATTAGTAGTATAAAGGATACTCTAGCAATCCACTTTTAAGGTGAGGTTCTAGCTTAGTTGGCAATATTGCTTCATAAAGACATGGAACAATATTCATCAAGTCACATGTCATTAGATGAATTTTGAATCATGTTTTATATTTTAGTTAGTATTTGGAATAGAGCTTGTGGGAATGCATGTTATGTCTCTTTTAAAAAAAAATGATATTCTTAATGAAGACAAAAATGTTATTGTATAAAAAGAAATAAGATGTTTTTAAAAAATTTGAAAACAAAATAATTAATTATATTAATAGAAAATTCATACTATTTTATTTATTATTGAATGAGTAAGATGAGTATTTTATTTATTATTGAATGAGTATAAGATGAGTTTTACCATAGTCTAAAGTTAAAAAAATATATATTAGATGCGAAATAAATGGAATTTATCTAAGAATTTTTTAAAATGTTATTTGTATAATTAAATATAGTGAAAATCAAAGTTTTATAATCTTAATTGGGAAGAACCTTGTTCTCTTATCACGTTATTTTCCTCCCCATCAAACATCTCTCTATTATTCCTTTCTTCATCATCCCTCCTTTACTTATCTAGATTTTTCTTTATTTTTTAAAACCCCTTCTCCTTTCTCATTAACCTCTGTATTTGCTCTTTCTTTTTTTATCCTTTTTTCTCATAATTTTATATCCTTCTCATAATAATCAAAACTTTTAATGCTTACTTGTATCTTTTAAATCCTTGTCATTTATATTACTTTTTTATTTTACCCTTTTCATAATAATCAAAACCTTTCTCGTATCTTTTAGATCTTTGTCATTTAATTTTATTATTTTCATTTTTATTTATAAATTTATTATTAATTTTTTTTTCCCTAATTAATATCTCATCCTTCTTAATATTTTTTTTCATTTATATTATTTATTAATTTTATGTTATGTTATTTATATTGTTTTCACCATATTTAATCCTTACCCAACATACTCTGTCTTATCAATATAACTAAATATAAAAATCTACACACTAAAATTCTTATAAGTTATTATATTTTGAAGAGTAATTAACTTATAACATTGAGTAAAATTATATTTTATATTATTATATTTTATATTATTAAAATAGAATATATTGCAAATAAATTTTATTAATTCAACCACATAATTTTTACAAATTTATTTATCTCTATATAAATTACTCTAATCATTAATTTTATTTTAGAAATCATAAATATTAATTCTAATTTTTAAGTCATATTTCAACTTTTTTATATAAAAATATATTAATTTTTTATATCAATTTTTTTTTAAATAAATAAAAATATTAATATTCTAAAATTAATACATACAATTTAAATAATAAAATATAATCATATTTTTATGTTAATAATAATAATAATAATAATCTATTTTTAAGGTCACGGCCAAGCCAGCACATCAAATTGGTGTATGAGACCCCAACGATTTGACTGGTAAAGTCTACGAAGGTATACATACCCTACCCCCCTCTAGATTTGAACTTGTGACCTCTTAAGAGGAAGCACATGTTATTAACCATTAGGCTCACTCATACATAAAGATTAAATTTTAAGTGGTTGGTTTGATCCATTAACAATAATAACATTCATAAGTCTTCCTCTTGCTGAAATTCAAATTACATAGAAATGGTAGATGCTAATTATCATGATAAATTTAAGTGCATGCATAGGTCGATCTCTTAGGTTAAGTGGTTGGCAAAACACTAGTGTGGCTAACTGAAGAGGCCCACTTAGGTTAAGGGGTTGGCAAAACACCAATGTGTATAAAAAGAATAATATTAGTGAAATAAAGTAAATTGATGTTAAGTTATTCAATTCTACCTATATAGTTAATATCTCTTGTTATGTTGGACTATAAATCAAACATATTATAAGATCAAACAGAAACCAATGTAATAGCAAGTATAATAGAACTAAGTTTAATAGCGTGCAGACATTACTAGTAAAAAGAAAGGGGTGTTAAGATGGTACATGTTCGATTCTTGTAGGGCGTTAATCTAGTAAGAGACACTTAGTAAGGGGGTAGATTATGATTTGTTTGATGTGTCAATGTCCATAAGTGTGTTCTTGATTACTCTAACTACTGGTACAATGACTAGGAACCAAGCAAAGTCAACTATTGTAATTGTAGCACCAATCTCGATGTATGGTAACTCTGTGTAGCAACTTCCAATCCACATTAGAATGAAGAAGTCAACTACTAGTAGCCAAAAGCTGAATCACATGATAGGTCGAAATTGTCTTCCTCGTACACGTGATGTATCAACTAGGGGCATAGCTAGTAGAATAAGTAGTGAAGTGAACACAAGGAACTGTTATTTCCCTATGGAAAAAAAAGTAGTGAACTGAACATAGCAATAACCCCTAATCATTTATACTATAATATAGTGCATAGACTAATACTTGCTAACGAGTGTAGCGTATCCATTTAGTCATTCATCATAAAGCAGTCGGTAGGTACAAATTGGGATTATAACCACTTATGGGTATCGATAATTGTATATACATTTCTAGCTTATAGAGCAATAAGACAAACCATTAAGGTAGTTTGTTAGGAATATATCATAGAATTGCATAGAATGGAAGTAGGTAAAAAAAATATTACACTCTGAGTTTGTAGTGCATTGAAGGTACTACATGTGGTAATACTAGTTGGCGTAGTTGGTCCATTGATTCAACCATGATATAGATACATGGACCAACAAGGTGCTTATGAATCGAACACTTAAGGTCGAATTTGTCTCTCAGCACGACACCACAATAGGTAAAGATCTTCCTGAGTCAATGCATAAACATTCATATGTAAGCCACTGTTATGTTGGGATCCATACTCATTATCCAAAACGCTAGTCCAATAGGAGTGAGTAGTTAAAAGATTGTTTTGGTACAATATTTACGTATAAAAGGTTCTAAATATGAGTGAAGCAAGGTAGTTGCATAGTACTGAATGAGATAGAAGAGTTAGTGAAAAGTACTATATAGGTTATCTTATAAAGGTCTTGGATAGATCCTCTTAGGGTAGGTTATGAGCTTAGAAGCCTTAGGAAGTAGAAGTTAGGCTATCTTTAGGAATCAAGGATACTTACTTGAACGAACTGAGTGTAAGGAATCGTTAAGCTTATATTCTTAAGAGTCCCTTAATAAGGAAAAGATTAGAAGTAGAGTATTCTTGTACTAGTCTATTTAGGTACTCTTTCTATTACTTAAAGGTATTTGAGCTTATCTTTAGGAATTGGATCTCCCCATGTTATGCAATAGCCTACAACTTCACAATCTTTAGTGAATTCACAAATAGTAAGCACCCAACTTATAGTTACCTAACCTATGGCCATACCACCAATGAGTTCTCAACCAATTATCTCTTAATTAGTTTCATTGTTCACATAATTAATCCCCATAATTTCATTAATTAAAAACATATATTTATCTCCACGCACACCAGTTACTCATGCTCAATGAAATCTAGTCACGTAATCAGCCTCTCATTAATAAATGGTTCCCCATCAGATTATGATCCCTCAATAGGTTCCTCAAAAATATCCATTGAATAATATGCATATGAGGCAATCTTTATACACTTAGTTACATTTTGGTTATCTAATATAAAGTTCTTATATGTTAACCCAACTGACTCTGAACCCTTGCATGTCAATTTAGCTTGTAATTATATTGATCCAACCTCTTATCATTTAAGTTAGTTTTGTTATACCTTAATACACCAACCAAAAATACCTTACCACCACATAAACTATCTAGGCTACTCTACATTAAGAATTAGTTTCTTTGTAGCTATAGCCTATTTACCCATAATAGCATGGTATCTAATAATAGCTTATTATTCTACAAGAACAAATAATGCAACAATCGTTTAGCATTTAGCAATAGCAGGGTAGTATCCCTTAGTAATTTTGTGCATTCTAAGAACAATGTTATGTAACAATAATTAGTGGTACAATTGATTCCCTAATGAGAGGAGAAACGACTCGAAAACCATACCATTAAGGCTTCGTGCCCTACAAGGCTACATTTCTTGCTTATCAAGGTAAGTGATATTTCGAGTTTTTTCCCACATGGTTGTGTCGTATGCTACCCCAAAACACGTCTTCTCTGCCAATTCTTTCCTTAGATCTTGGTAAAATGGCTTGTTCCCCAAAGCAATAGGAGACGTGCTTGACTAGATCAAACCCTATGCATAGGTGAAAAAGAAAAATGAATTGTCTTTTAGATCGATTTTGATGACTTTGAACAAGTAAAAAAAATACACAATTAAGAAGCTTTGAGGTATGAGTTTGCAGGTTTTCCATCTGATGACATCTTTGATCTTAGTGGCTTACTTCTCTACTAGTTCAAAATATGAAATATAACTTGTCTCGTGTGAGTTTAAGGGGTTCAAGGTGATTGGAATCATTTATGGGGTGTATGGACCTGGGTGATGAGTGTAGGGGTGGGCAACGAATATACATACATACATACATAGAAGTGTGTGTGTGTGTGTAGAAGAATATTGTAGGTCTAAGTAATTGGTGTTTGTATGGCTTTGAATATTATATATGGAGTCGCCAGGTGCACAGTAGCAATCTTCAGAGGCTCTGATGCCTGATGCACCTTCAGAATCATAGGCTCAATGTCGTTCAATCTCAGGGAAAATTTTCAACTTCGTCCCCAACAACGGTGCCAGAAATGTTGGCGTTGGAAGTCACTCCTGGATCGCAGCAGGAGCACAGCCTGACACCCATCAGTTTATGTCACAATTTGTTTATAGATGGTGATCAAGTGGAAGAAAACTCGGAACAATATTGTTCTAACACCGAAACTAGGCTGGACATGCACAGGTAGGTGAGGTCTTAGTTAAACTTCAGACGGTGAGTTGTAGTAAGGGTGAATAGGAGGAAGACTTCTGTGAGGAAAGGCTGAGGGTTGTTGTAGGCATCGGGCTTCTAATAGCCTATAGACAAAAAAATTGAACATAAGATCCTCTCACACTCAAATATAGGCAACACTGGAGAATATAACAGTGTTACAATAAATCCTTTATCATAACACAGTCACAGTAATTCACACGAATCATTCGATCATGAACTCTCTCAGTATGAGATCAAACTAGATGGGATAAGAAAGTTGTCTGTTATAAAACAATAAATCTCATATATAGATACATAACCAGAGAATTAGAGCCTCTGTTAAAAATTTACAATCAGGAGCTTTGCTCTATCATTGATACCCACAAAAATGGAAAAAATGCCTACATATACTCCTCCCCTTTCGCCTAGCAGAGGCGTCTCAGGACTTTCAAGGTGTGGCGTCTCCTCAGTCAAATCTGGCCTGAACTCCTTTGTCAGACATCACCTTAACTCTGCATGGCCTTTGCAGGGGAGGTAGATGAAACATTAAAGGCTAAAATAGCATGTGCAGACTCCTCTGGTCAGACGAGAACTCGACGTGACTTCTTTGGAGGAAACCAGCGTACAGGACCATCTCGGGCAGACTGCCTGTCGGAACCTCCATGCTTTGTATTTAATGAGTGAGCCGAGGTTTCAACTACCTCCATCCACCTTCATTTATTTTTAGCGAGGACCAAGATCGAGGTCGAGCTGAACTGGCCTTTGGAGAACACGGTGATCCCTTCTGCAGCTAAACCCGACGCTTCGGCCCTTTGCGTAGTTCTTTCTATCGCCCCCAAGTGACCACGGGTTGTGACCCTGTTCTTATCCTCAAAGGCGCTTTCGGCGTTTCGGGGTTCGTGGATAGGAAGGAGCTGATCCTTGCTCTTCAAAGTCGCAATGGGCGAAATGCCGACATGGCCTAATCGGGCACCACACATCCCTTTAGATGGACGGTTGCGATGATGTCAGCGTTTTGGGACCTATCTCATCATATGGTGCACGCTAGCGCCCTTTCCCTATGCCTGTTCCTCTGTGACCGGGCGCCAAGACCGTGGGCCCGACTTCGGAGCGCTTTTGGCGCTTCGCGTCTCGCAGCTGGGAGGAGGCCGATCCTCTCTCTTCAAAGTCTCGATGGGCGAAATGCCGACATGGCCTAATCAGGCGCCAGGCATCCCTTTGGATGGACGACCTGGATCATTTCGACAAGACTGTGGGCCCAACTCCCGGATGCCTTCGGCACTTCGCGTCTCACGGCTGGGAGGAGGTTGATCCTCGTGCTTCGAAGTCACGAAGGGCGAAGTGGTGATAGAGCTCAATTGTGTGCCACGTACTCCTTCGAGATGGACGACTGAGATATTTTTGGTGATATATAAGCGTTGTTCATTGCGCTTATCCTGGCACAACTCTGCTAACCGCGATTACCCGCCGATTGTCGATCTGCTCTATAGATGGATCTTGGCCGTTGACAACCTAACTTCACCCGTTCACTTGATTGGTAACCAGAAACAAGATTTTTCTGTGCTACGCTTGGGCGCTTGTCGTGCAACCTATAGACCTGTATACTCTTACGCCCAAGACAAGAATTGTTGCTAACCCCTGTCATGGATGCAATTCTTTCCAAGCCCATTCATGCCTTTTATTCCTTTTGTTATTTCATTTTTTATAGGTTTTTTTTCTTTCTTTTTTTGCTCAAGAGATAATCAGGGGACATTGCCCTGCCATGGTGACTAGTGGTGACAACGTTACCCACAAGTACTTTCAGAGTAATGAGAAGGCTGACTCATGATGAGACCCCCTTTCCCTTGGCCATGCAACCAAAGGTCACTGCCCTGGCGTGGTAACCAACTGATGGCAATGTCATACTGTTAGGTACCCATGGACCTAATAGGTTGGCTCGTGATGAGACCCTCTATCCTCTGTTAGGTCTTGTTTTATTATTTTTAGGGTCCCTCTTGTTTCTTGTCGAGAAGCCTTTTATTGCTTTCTTGAGGATCCCTGGGCGAAGCATCTCAAGGTTTTATTATCAGTATTTTATGTTTTACAAGCTTCCTTTTACCTTCTGGGCCTTTAGCCCCTTTTTCCCACTAGATAAGGTGCAACCCTAGAAAAGGTCAACCCAATGCTCAAACAAGTGGAATGGGACACATGAGCGGGAAACAAGATGGAAAAGTGAAACTGTGAAGGGAGCGGATGATGGATTCTCAGAGACAAACCCAGTGGCTAACTAAAACCAACAGACACAGGCTTACTAAGACACCATGTCAATCCCCAAAACATGGTCAAGTGGGCAAGTGTAAGATCCAAGAAGTTGTTAGAAATAAAAGGAATCAAATGCATACATTCAAATGGTTTTGATGATCAAAGTGACACATACCATGATACCTGAACTAATTACCTCATGAAGCAAGAACCTTCTCTGACACAAGACCAAGCCGATGGTGGTGGAGGCTATTGTTGTTGCTGACAGGATAAAGATGTTGGAAGAGAGAAAAGGTGGGCTCTCCAAGGTCATGCTGAAGTCAATCCTTCTCTCAGTACATCCATGTCTAGGACTTGTGGGCCTCGAGACATGATCTCTTAGTCATCCCCGAAAGTGGGGGATAACATCTGGCTCCAACTCGGGGACATGTGCTCACCGTAGAGCACATGAGAACCCCAACATCTCTGGCATAACCTGCTAACCTGCTCAATCTCAATAGAAGTATCAGTAACAAAATTGGGGTGGTAATGCCATCCCAGCATACATAGATATAATAAGCAAAACTGTAATAATGCAATCATAAATGCAAATGTAAAGCAAAGCACTTACCTGTACTTACCTGTTGGCTGGATGTTTGGTGTAGTCAAACAACTAGTGAAGCCAATCCACCAACGTCCCACAATACCTACCTTTGTGCTTCATCATAAACCAAAATAGTGATAAATCAAGCACAAAAATCTCATGGGTTAGAATATATATCATATCATCGAAGATCACAAAGTCTAACTCATGGAGGCGGGTAGGAGGGATAAAATGATGCCAAGACACCCCCTCAGGAGAGTGCTCAATCCATATCAGAAATGGATCGTGAAAAGTCAAAGGTTCAAAGGACCTGTTAACATTATTTCTTGTTAAGAGGGGTGGGTTGCTTTCTCCCCTTTGAGCCCATAGCCCGAGCTGTGAAGAAGGCCTAAAGTCTAGCAAGGGCATTTTATTCAAAGGGCGCAGTCATGAGCGCCAAGCGCAGCATGCAGAAGAAGTCATTTTTGGGCTTAAAATCAAGTGGGCATTTTGTTTTCAACGGCAAGTATTCATCGACGGAGCAGAGCTATACTCGTATCGCCATCTTGCGTCTCGAGACTTCGCAAGGGGAGAATGCCAAAGTTCGACACTCCAACTCACGAGATCATGAGTTGCGAGAGGCGCTAGTACTTGAGCCCTGGTTGACGGTTCCGTGTAGAGGGCGTTGACAAGGAAAGGAGCCAGACCCGTATCGCCATATCGGGTATCCGGAGTTTGGAAAAGAGGAGCCAAGGGTCTTGGACCCATGAACTCGCGAGCCACGAAATGCGAAAGAGATTTTAATGTTGGGCCCACAATCCTAGGGCCAAAGTTGTTCAAATGGCGAAATAATCATGGCCGTCAGTTTTTAAAAGCCAATCCAACCATTGATCACGGAGCAATCTCAGTCGTCCATCCAAGGGGACACGTGGTGCGCGATTAGGCTCTATTGCCTCTTCGCGCATCGCGACTTTGGAGGGCAAGGATCAACTTCCTCCCAGCCGCAAGACGCGAAGTGCCGAAGGCATCCGAGATTTGGGCCCACAGTACCGCTGGATCAAGGCCATCAGATCAAAGAGGGACACGTGGTGCGCGATTAGGCTCTATCGCCTCTTCGTGCATCGTGACTTTGGAGGGAAAGGATCAGCTCCCTCCCATCCACAAGACGCGAAGCGCCGAAAGCGATCAGGAATTGGGCCCATGGTCTTGGCGCGCAGTCATAGAGGAACGTGCCTGAGGAAAAGGCGCTAGTGCGCACCATATGATAAGATCGGTCCCAAAATGCCTACATCATCGCAGTCGTCCATCCAAAGGGAAGCATGGCACCCGATCAAGCCATGTCGACATTTCTCCTATCATGATTTTGAAGCACAAGGAGCAGACTTCTCCCATCCATGAAACGTGAGATGTTGAAGGCGTTCAGGACTCGGGCCCACAGTATCACAGTCGTCCATCCAAAGGGAAGTGTGGCGCCCGATCATGCCATGTCAGCATTTTACCCATCACGACTTTGAAGAGCAAGGATCATCTCCTTCCTAACCCTGAACCCTGAAACGCTGAAAGCGCCTTTGAGGATAAGCGCAGGGTCACAGCCCGTGGTCACTCGGGGAAATAGAAAGAGTTGTGCGAAAGGGGCCAAAAGAGCCAGGTTTAGCTGTAGAAGGGATCGCCGCGATCTCCAGGTGCCAATCCGACTCGGTCTCAAGCCTGGTTCCTTCTAGAAGTAAATAAAGGTGGGAGGAGGTGGTTGAAACCTCTTCTCACTCATTAATTGTAAGGTATGGAGGATCCGGTAGGCAGTGTCCCCGAGACGGTCCTGTGTGCTGGTTTTTCTCAAAGAACCCATGCTGAGTCCTCGACTAACCAGAGAAGTCTTCACACGCTAACTCAACATTTAATGGCTCAGCTACCCCTTGTAAGAGCCATGCACAGTTAAGGTGGCGTCTGACGACAGATTTTCGTCCGATTTTGACTGAAGGGATGCCACGCCTCTGTTGGGCGAATTTTTTTGAGTATATGTACTCAGTTTTTGTATTTTTGAAAGTATCGATGGTAGAGCAAAGCTCCCAATTGTAAAGTTTTAACAGAGGCTCTAGTTCTCTGGTTATGTATCTGTATGTGAGATTTCTTGTTTTATAACAAACAATTTTCTTATCCCATCTAATTTCATCTCATACTGAGAGAGTTCATGACCGACTGATTCGCGTGAATTACTGTGACTGTGTTATGATAAACGATTTATTGTGACACTGTTATATTCTCCAGTGTTGCCTATATTTGAGTGTAAGAAGATCTTATGTTCAAGTTTTTATTCTACAGGTTGTTAGAAGCCCGATGCCTACAACAACCCTCAGCTTTTCCTCGTAGAAGCTTTCCTCCTATTCAAATTTACTACAACTCACTGTCTAAAGTTTAATTAAGACCTCACCTACCTCTGCATGTCCACCCTAGTTTCGGAGTTAGAATGATATCGTTCCGAGTTTTCTTCCATTTTCTCACCCTCTATAAACAAATCGTGACATAAAACTGATGGGCGTCGGGCTCTGCTCCTGCTATAATCTAGGAGTGACTTCCAACGCCAACATTTTTGGCGCCGTTGCCGAGGATGAAGTTGAAAATTTTCCCCGAGATTGAACGACATTGAGCCTCTGATCCTGAAGGTGCATCATGTTGAAATAATGTAAATGCGAAGAGCATTCTTATTATTATTTTATTATTGGATTAAATCCCCATTGCGTATTAATCATGTCATTATTATTATTATTGTTATTGGATTAATCCCCATTGAGGATTAATCATGTCAGTAATTGTATAAGGACCAAATCCCC
>SNQJ01S0194840.1:0-14819 GCA_010110895.2 Picea sitchensis | reverse complement strand
ATACAATGTTCAAGAGATAACTCAAACCAATACAGATAGTCCTCCCCAAGAGATGCGCCACTCTTCTTCTCCTCTCTCTGGTAATTGCAGCTTGCCTCATAAGATAATGAGCAAGTGAGTTGTGTGTTAGAAGTGAGGCGCTAGCCTCTTATTTATACAAGAATAGCACATGTGAGAGGGTGTCACTTGTAGGGCCGACCTCTCACTCTGGGTGAGTAAACCCGCCTTTAATTAATTCTGGGTCTTCAATAATAAATGTTGGGGCCGACTTCTTATTTTGCCCTTTGTAATTGTCCGATGACCAATCTGCAAAAGGGGATTTGGTCCTTATGCAATTACCGACATGATTAATCCACAATGGGGATTAATCTAATAACAACAATAATAATAATGACATGATTAATCCACAATGGGGATTTAATCCACTGAATAAAATATCAATAATAAGAATTCTCTTCGCAGTTACATTATTTCAACAATACTGACAACCATAGATTACTTCACCAAGTGGATTGAAGCAGTTCCCACCAGGGAAGCCACAGATACTGCTATCATTCATTTTTTGGAGAACAATATTTTGTCCAGGTTTAGTTGTCCAATCAAAATCATTACAGACAATGCAGAAGCATCTAAGTCCAAAAATATGGAAAAAATTTGCAGTGATTACAATATAACTCTTGGCCACTCCACAACTTAGTACTCTCAATGTAATGGGTTGGCTGAGTCATCCAATAAACATTTAACCAGATTCATCAAAAAAATGTTGCAAGATAGCAAAAAGGCTTGGCACAAGAAGCTTATCCATGCACTATGGGCTGACAGGATCACTACTAAAAGGTCTATATCCACTTCACCCTTCCAGATTGTGTATGGCACATAAGCAGTTTTTCCTACTTCATAAGGATTTCCAGTGATGATATTGCTACAGGAGAAAGATGTTGAACTAGATGTCACTCAGAGGAGGACAAATGAACTAATCAATGTCCAGGAAACAAGAGAGAAATCCTTCACCAACTCTCAAATGAAAAAAGACAAGATCAAAAAGGCTTTTGACAAGCATACCAAGGTAGATGATTTCAAAGTGGGGGATTTAGTGTTGAAATGGAATTCCAGGAATGAAGACAGAGGAAAGCATGGAAAATTTGATCACCTATGGATAGGACCTTTCGAAATTGTGGCAGACGAAATAATGCTTATTTTCTATAGAAACAAAATGGAGATTTTGTTGGTGAGGGACCTGTGAATGGAAGGTTTCTAAAGCATTATCTCTCTTAAAGGAATTTTCACCCTTTCCATTCATTGTATATAACCATTTTTTTTTTCAGTTGAAGCAATTGAAATCAAATCAGCAGAAATTGAATCTCGAAGCGAAGGCCCTAAGTTTTGTTGAGTATAATTCGAGTTTTTAAGAATAAGATGTTATTCGACTTAGTTGAATGAGTGAAATAAATCCCAATGGGTAGGCACTTGGTATGTCGTTATTTTCTACCTCACTGGGAGGATAGCATCCCCAATTGGAGAACATGTTATCACCATTAAAATTTTTGTGTGAAATCAAGATTTCTGGACTTAGCGACACACTAGATTGGTTTGGAGACTTGATAAAATAGGGACGAGAATAAATCTGGCACAAAGAGGCTAAGTTTGGCAGGGGTGCTAAGGTGATGAGACCCCAAACGTCGCAGATCACAAGCTCTCCAGATCGACGATCGAGAATCATTTCTAGGGGAGAAGCTGTGCGGAGGATAATTTCATAAAATAGGCCAAAATCTAAACCGTGGTTTACGGTCGGGGCTACGTGGTGCCACCAGGTTCATTTCCTAGTGAAAAGAGGGTTTCCCCAAACCACTTCCTCACGCCCTTGAAATTTGGAAAAGGTATAAACGGGCATTTTGTTGGTTATTTTATTATTTTTCCAACACTGGACCGTTTGAAACTTGGCGTGACCGCCCTCGTTCGACTGCAGCTCAACAGTACAACATTGCACTTCATTTCCACTTATTTCCACGTATTTTTCATCACAGCCATGGATCTTATCATAACTTCAGTAATAGAGAAAGACCCTGTGGTGTATGAAGAAGCCCTAATTGAACGATATTCAAACGTCTTTTACACCGAAATCACCATTTATCCCATCTCTGTTTCCAGAAGCAACCTGTCTGATAATGTAGGAAGGAGTATACCATTACTTGAAGCAGTCCAGGCATCTGTAGTCCCGTATGTTTTCAAAGTAGCTTTTCCTTTTCCCGAATTCATAGGTTGGTGCGTAGAGCAGTATTCACATGAATAAAGAGTCGTCATAAATAAACAGGGGTCTGAGGTCATGTGTAGGGTAGAAAGTCTATCAATTCAAGATTCCCTCAGTATACCAGAGTTTTCTTCGTAGTGTCTAAACCTTTCAATGAAGAAAATATAATTAGGGTATACAAAGAGTGTTCATTAGAGGTCCGAGATCGGTTTTTACAGACAATTATCAAACCAGAACATCTTTCAGAGAGACTTTATTTGCCAGTGAATGTGATTATAATGGTTATTGAGGTCCAATGGGTCTCTTCCCTATTGAGTCAAATTTTAGGTTTAGATAATGAAAAACATGTGGTTGAAGTCATGTTGGGTTTCCTATTGAATTTTTTTTAGTCAGAGTCTGGTCAATCAGTCTGCATCATTTTTTGTCAATTCATAGCTGATAATATCCATAAACTACTAGTGAATTTTCGCTCTCTAAGTCATTTCAGATATTACACCTCTTTGCTAAATAATTTCCTAGAAACCAATAAGAGAGAATTTCCTGAAGCAACCTTTATATCAACAAAATGTAAAAGGATCACATTTCTCATCTTCATCAAGAAAGTCATGTCTAGAGTGTACAGTTTGATATTCAACACTATCCTACCTAGACTTTTGGATGACATGAGGAGCTATCTTAAGCCAAATCCAGAAAACAAAGTGGGGGATTGGGTACTTTTCATGCACTCAATTGTAATATGGGTTTATGGTTTTCATGAATCCCCCTATCTATTGCCTATCTTTCTGACCCCCGGAGTCTTTTCCCTTGAATTCACCAGGCAGAGGATTATATCTGATACAGAGCATTTCCTAAAGTTGTGCAAAGCCTCCAACCTCAAATTCCCTTTTATCATTGGCCCCTTTTATTGTCAAAACTAGGTCATGCCTATCTCAGATTCAGGAAAATATTAAAGAGTTTTGTTTTGCACATCTATAGAGAAGAATATATGATCCACACCAGATCATATCCAGGAAAATATTGATGAAAAAATAGGCCCCTTATGAGCATGAACATGTTGAGGGTTTTGATAAGCTGGAAAACCTAGATGTATGTGATGATATGGAAGCCATATTGCAACCAACTCAAACACAGCAAGTGGAGGCAGCCCTGCAACAAAGTCAAACACAACAAGCCCCTTAGAAACTAATAGTCAAAGTCCCCAAGGTGAGTGTTTACAACAAGAGAATCAAGTCAGAGGCCATGGGCACTAGTGATCAGCAGACTGCTCCTAAAAATATGAAGATTTGTATAGTCTCCATGGATAGTAGATTTGGAGGAGGAAGAACCCAGAGAATAGGTTAATCAAGATATGGTGGAAAGTGGCACCAGCACTGTAGAGGTTTAAAAGGAAAGAAATCTCCAGAGTGAAGGAAGCTCAAGAACCTTTAGCAACAAAAAACACATCTTTGATAAGACATCTGGGGCAGCTTATCAATCTAAAGAAGATTTGGAAAAACATTATGCTGAGAAGGGAAACCTAGCTCTGAGTCAGACAAGGGATTTAGTCCCTGAAGTGGAAAATATTTCTTAGCATAAATCTTCCCTATTCATAGTAAGGGATATTGAAAAGAGTACCTTTAACATTGTAGTTGCATATGAAGATAAAGTATCTGAGATAAAGATAAGGTATGACAACATCAGTGCTCCAGACAAGCTCAAAATCCATAAGAACACCAATGATATGTTGTATTCTGATTACCTGAGTTTAAGCCTAAAGAATTCAAAGCTCTCATCTTATGCAATGAAATTGGAAGGGCAGTTGAGGCAAGAAAAATCATCTAGAAGATCTTGGTAGACTCGGGTCAAGAGGTTGGAATCTGAAGGCCCCTAAGGGGTGAAATCCTCATCGGATGAAAAGCACAAATTGATTCAAAGATTAAAGAAGGAACTGAAAATGTCTGCCACAGAGCATCCACAAACAACGGAATTGGTTTCTCTAGAATAGGAAAATGAAACACCTCATCAAGAGGCATTGGACTACAAGACTAAGGCATTGCAGCTAGAAGAAGAAAAGGTGAATTGGTCACAAGGACAAACATAATTATTAAACAAGGCTGTAGTTGTACCTCCTACTACAGAAGTTGGGCCAAACACTGTAGGACTTTTCCAGGCTATGTCACAGGTTAGCCTGAAAGAAGGAGAAATCAAAGGGTTAAAAGGGAGCATAGAGAAATTAAAGCAAGAGATGCAAGCAAAGGATGAAAAAATGGCTCAATTTTAAAAGGAGAATGGAGCCTTGCAGGAAAGAATAGATAAGTTTAAGATGAGATTGAGAGGCAAAGGCTTGTTGCAGGGATCCAAGCACATCATATGGGACTCTATAGTTGTTGAATCTTCCAAATTCAGAGTGTATTTGAATTTCATAAATGATAAAGATGGCATGGCCATCACAGCCAGAAGAAAGTGCACTGTTGTAAATGAGACTTTAGCAAAGAAGCCATCAGAATGGGCCCAAAATGCCATAAATCTACTCAACTCCATTCCTAATATAGAAATTCATACTATTGGAGTTAAAGACAGAACCACATTGATTATCTGGGCCAGAAGGGTTATTGCTAAACATAACCGGTTGAAATCAGTCCAAACCAAGGCAACACATATGGAGCAAAGTGTGCAAGAGTTCAAGGATTTGTTTGAAGAGTTGTTTATCAAAGGCCTCCCACCATTTTGGGATGGAAAAGGAAATTTATATGATCAGGAAAAATACAATGCTCGCCTCACACAGTGCAGGATGGATCATTCCAAATTTGAAACCATGGAGGAAAATATGAAAGGAGCTACACTAGTGGAGCATCTGATTACAGACTTTGAGATTCTGAATCAATTCAAAGTAGTCAAAATTGGAGTAACAGTTATTACATATGCCTCCTGCATCTACCTAGAGATCCTGATCAAAGAAATGATAGATTATGATATCCCTTCTTGTTGGAGAAATTTATATTTTCGGCACATTAGTTCAGTGGGTGTTAACCGACTAGTTATATTTTAAACTTTAACACTAGTTCATTGGGAGTTAACTGACTAGTTCTATTTTAGAATTTCTAATGTTATACCATCACTATTATGCATGCATTCCTAATTATAAGATGCCATTGCCTATATGAGTGAAGATAACTCACTCATTGATAAGATCATAATATACATTGATTCCCATTCTTCATTGTGTAACTCTCCTCCTTTTCTTGATAAGCTTTGTTTGTGCATGTTTTATCTAAATCTCTTGTGCAGGTTTCCATGAAAAACTGACATGGTATCAGAGCTACATTGCTTGGAGAAAGCCATACAAGCAAAAGAAAAAGGAAAATCAGAGTTTCGACGAGCTAAATCCGTGGTCATACCGTTCAGCAGTTATTTCTCCAAAAGTATTAATGTTTTGAGGAAAAAGACTACGTGAGAGGTAAATCGACCTATTCATCAAGTGCGTTTTCAATCGTTTGGTGATATTCTTTACCAGTTACTCAGAAAGTAAGCCGCAAGATAGCCTCCTAAAACTGATATAAATCTGTGGTCTTCCCTTTCTACAGTGATTGCTCCCAAAATATTAAGTTTTTGAGGAAACAACTCATGTAGGAAGTAAATCGACCCATTCTGCAAGTGGGTTTTCAACTGTTTGGAGAGAATCCTCACCATTTGATCAAAACGTAAGTTGGAATATCATCTCTTGAAACTGATACGAATTTTCACTTAAAGTGCCCTTTCTGTCGTGATTTCTTAATTTTTCACTTGCAGATTGAGAGTAAATTTTTAGGGGTTCTTAGAAATAGTGGGAGAGATGGATAGGAAAAAATTTATACAGACAAAATTGGCGGTAATCCTCACACCAAACAATTATTTTGATTGGAATCCCAAGTTAGAATTACAACTCAGAAGGAAAGGACTGTATAAGTTGACGATGGCGACAGAAACATAACCTCAATTGAGAAGATGAGATGGGCGAACTGTAAGTATGAGGCCACATGACTACTTCTTGAGTTAATCTCCATTGATCTATGGTTTCATGTTGTCGCATGCAAGATTCCAAACAAGATCTGGACCACCTTGGAAGGACTCTTTGGAAAGCAGGATGAGATGCGAGGTCATATGCTTGAGGTAGAGTTGAATACCTTAGACCCTAAAAGTTTTGATAATATACAAGATTTTTTTACTAAATTTAAATCTTTTCTATTGAGCTTGGGTGAATGTGGTATTGATAAGTCTACACAAGAGAAACAACTTATTCTAACAATCTTGGCCAAGCTAGGACCAGAATACGTTGTATATGTCTCCAATTTCCATTCTGGCAGATGTCTTTTTGGAACAAATTGGAAAATGCCTATGTTGGCTTAGTTCATTGAGTCTCTTATACAAGAGAAAACAAAACTCATGCAGATGGGCCTCATGAAAGATCCCAAAGCACATGCACTCACCATGCATGATGGAAAAGGGTCATCCAAACAAAATGGGAAGGAGGGATATTCCAAACCCTTTAATGATTCTTCATGTTCCAAAGATTCTTTAAATTCCAAAGGGAAGAAGAAGAAGGGAAAGCAGTGCACATATTGCAATAAACCAAATCATGAAGAATCCACATGCATGGAGAAGAAGATTGATATTATGACATAGGTACTTCAGAAGAATAATCTTGGAGACTTCATTCTCGAATGAGCCAATAAGAAGAAGGAAGAAGACCATGCGCCTAAGAAAGGTAATCATCATGCTCTAGTTGCAATTAATTCCTCATCTAATTCATGGCTTATAGATTCTGGTGCATCACATCATATGGCAGAAAAAGAGGAAGTTTTATCTTCCTTGAGTCCATGCTCAAGACCCCCTATTCTTATGGGGGATGATACTCGAGTAGCAGTAGCAGGAGAAGGGAGAGTGGAACTCCACAATGGAAGTTTTCAGAATGTTGTCCATGTTCCAAAGCTTTCTATGAATCTGCTCTTAGTTTATCAGATCACTCAGAAAGGTAAAAAGGTTGAATTTACATCAGATTAAGTTTCAGTAATTGACATGCATGACAATTCCATTATTTCAATTGGTGAGGTGGATCACAAGTCAAGGTTGTATAAATTCACTAAGTTTTCTGACGATGACTCGTCTTTTCTACTTACACATAAGGAGAGTACTTTGCATGCACCTCCAATGCAACATGCATATACTCTTGTGCTTCCATCAATTTCAGACATCAGAGATGATTCCATACACTCATATTCTATACATGGAAATAAGCAAGTAGTACAGCCAGATAAGAAGCCAACATCGAAGCTTTAGCATATGCCCAAGAAGAAACAAACCACATTTCAAGAAGTAGGAAACCTTGCAAGGAATCCATTGGATTCGAGGATGAATCAATCTCATCATGAGGAGCCTTCTCATGTACTTTCAACTTCAGAATGTGCAACGCCCATGCATTACTATATGGTTCAATCTACTGATCCACAGAACTACAATAGGGTTGTGGGAAATCCATTACGGCAAAAATCCATACAAAAGGAGTATGACTCACTCCTACAGAACCATACTTGGAATCTGGTTCCACTTCCACCAGAAAGGAATATTTTCAGGTGCAGATGGGTCCACAAGATCAAGAGGTACAAGGCTCGACAAGTTGCCAAAGGACTTCATCAAATACATAAAGATTTCTACATCTTCATGAAGAATTTTAGTGAGTAGAAGTTTCAGACTTTGCGGGGTCATCTTGCAGTGAAGAACACAGTTTCCTAGAAACTGCCATTTTCTTCTTTTGATACATTATCTCTTGAGGGGGGTTTTTGTGTCCACGTGGTTTTCCCTCTTTCCTTGTTTTTATTTAGTGTTCATTAGTTTCATTGTACATGAGTACCTAAAATGGCTTAGTAGTCGAGACTCATTTTTTACTCCATAGTGATGTTCAGGGGGGTTGTTGGAGAAATTTATATTTTCAGCACACTAGTTCAATGGGAGTTAACTGACTAGTTCTATTTTAGACTTTAACACTAGTTCATTGGGAGTTAACTCACTAGTTTTATTTTAGACTTTCTAATCTTAGACCATCACTATTATGCATGCATTCCTAATTATAGGATGTCATTGCCTATATGAGTGAATCTCGTTACTCATTGATAAGATCATAATATACATTGATTCCCATTCTTCATTGTGTATCTCTCTTCCTTTCCTTGATAAGATTTGTTTGTGCATGTTTTAGCTAGATCTCTTGTGCATATTTCCATGAATGACTGACACTTATGACTTGCAATGGAAGGAGATAGTATGGCTAGGTAAGACAAAGTGCATTTTTCCAGGGTCCAGTAGATGATGTCCAAGTGTCACTGAAGATGGAAGATCAAGTGAGATACCAAAAGATAACAAGTGGAAAAAGTATGGGACTGAAGTGTCAGAGGAGTCATAAGCCAGATCATGAAACGTCTTCTTGCTAATCGTTGTAATTGGTTTCAAAACCAAAATTGTCCCTTGTGATTATTGTAATCAGTTTCAGAAAATGAAACGTTTCATTCCAATCATTGTAATTGGTTTCAAACAGAAGGAACTCAAACTTGTATAAATATTAGGAGTTTCAAATGTATTAAGGGTTGGCAGAAGTGTAAGGGCACGGATTTTAGCTATTTGAAACTTGAATTGTAATTTTATGAAGCTGAAATGAATACACGTGTAGAAGTCTTGAAGTTTCCATGAAAAGATTCGAATGGTGTGTTACGAGGAAAATCTGTCTATGGCTAGGGGTAAACCTCAACACATAGAAATGACTGCAGAAATCAACTCTATTCTCAAGTATGCTATATAAAAGAATATGCTAGCAAGACAAGGTAAAAGGTGTACCTCGTCCAAATGTTTGATGAAGTCCACCATTGAGCACTTGACCCAAAGCAATATACCTGCAACTATTCCTCAACAACCAAGCAAATAAAGCATATGGTGATGATATATGATGTTAGCACATTCAATAGCATAATCCACTAATATACATAACAAATATTCCCATGGACTAATAATTCAAATATTTGCAAGATATAAATTGGATGGGAAAAGAGTATTTCTATTAATATATGATCAACATAAGTGAAAAAGTTACTGACTTCTGTGTCAGCACAGTTAGGATTTGAGAAACTAAGTTCCTTCCAGCTGGGCCTCCACCACTTCAATCCTCCATCAAAGGGAAGCTCATAAAAGAGAGACAATAAAGTTCTCAATCAATAAGGAAATAGCTTGGAGGTTGAACACTGTGTTAAGTCTTAAAGGACAAAGGGATGCAGACTCAATATGAAGTGAATAATTTCTCCAGAGTAACTTTTCTTTCAAAGTTGAATTATTTCTCCTTCCTTCCATAGCTTGGAACTGGCCCATTTATAGCCTTCAAATGGAACTCAAGGTCCAAGTCAGAAAGTTTCTAGTATATGGAAGGCCAAGGATCATAGATGTCCTGTCGTGACATGGAAACCCGACACCATTTTTCATTTTTGGGCACAAATCTTGATGTACATGGGTTGTAGTGGTGCAGCCTACGTATACACATGTTGTATAGTAGGCAAGGTGCATACATGTGGAAAAAATGTATTTTTTAGATCTGGGATTTGCAAAAAGGGATGAAAAGTCTACATAGGGAAATGGAAAAAGTCCCTCTGTGCAAGATTTCATAGGGTGAGGGAAATATATCTATAACAAATGCCCCCTAATGTGTGAGGTTAGAGGAGTATCTTCGATGGCCTAAATACATTATAAAAACTGAGAAGTGGAGTGATGGGGAACCAGTTGGAAGAACTAGTTTCTCATTACATTATGTACTAACTTTGCAGACATGGCTGCCAATTTTGAATTACACTTTAGATCCATGTGAAAATATACCAAATAAATGTCCATGGCCATGAATAGGAGAATACAAATGTGGTTTCATGCCAAAGGCTGTCATAGTCACAAACAAGGCCCAGTAGAACTAGCCTCAAAATCAATCTGAAGATATCTGTATACAATGGATTACAATCTGATCTCCCATGATCGCTAAAGTCATATAGGTACTGGTCCAGTGAAAGGGAAGCAACAACTCAGTAAAGTTGTAGCCACATACTGATGTCTTCAAGTCTTCTACACAATCCGCCAAAGGTGAAAGTCTACATCATGTGAATAAAGGAGTTGAGGTTGAACATAATGAGACATCGTTTGATTACCGGACATTGAGGTATACCATTAATAAATGAGAGACAACCTACTGATAATCAAAGAAGGTATCAAGGCATCGAGTACATTCTTAGAAGTGTGAATAAAGTAGTGGGGCTGAACACCTGAATAATCCATCGATAAGGAGACATTGATGTATTCCCAACCATTGATGGCAAGAGAACCTGCCACTAATGACTACAAGCCTCAAGGTACTCATAATACTCTAGGTCTCATTTCTAGAATAAATGAGCTAAAGTAAATGGAAGGAGACCCATTGAAAGGAGATCATTCAGGCATCTCTCATCATTCAACACGAGGTACAAAGCAGGAGCTTCATGATTTGGAGGAAATCGGACGAAGAACATGTTCATGAACCAATGAACCTATGTGTCTTTCGCGTGTGCCAAGTGCAAGCGGTACACAAAAAAGACCCTATGAATAACAACCAAAGAGGAAAATCGATGGCAAAGGCGAGGAAACCACCAATAAGGCTAATGGAATCCAAGACACTACATGAATCCCAATGTGTGAATAGATGTCTTACCGTCGAACACAAGGGAAACCACCCAATCAACAACTGATGATGAAATGTCGATTGTTGGGTTCAAGGTTACCTACTAATGATGAAAGTAGGACCAGGGTGCATGAAAGTTACCTACTAATGATGAAAGTAGGACTACAACATCATGTGATTCTGAGACAAACTAAGGGTATGGACGACATGCAAAGTCAAGAATTCTGAGAAACAACCGACACAGGTTGATAAACTTCCTTTAAACAAGAGAATGATACATACAAAAGACTCTGGTAGCATAGACTCAATGATGAAACCATGATATGCAGGAGGCATCAATCAAGTTCTCCATAGGGACTAGAAGAGTAATCATTCAGTGGAGAAATGTAACACACCCACGACGAGGCAAAAAAAAAAATTCACTTTCTTTAAAGGACGGATTCTCCATCCATGGTTTCTAATTTGGAAAGTCAGGGAACCAGTCCGACCTCCTAGTCAAGGATCTTTGATTCTTAAGACAAACGGCTCTATGAGACCTTGATGGTCTCATTTTGTAATTAAACAAAGACCCTTTCGACTTCCGGGTGTAGGTCTAATGCTACCCGCGACCTTCCCCTTTGCGCTTGCAAAATCTCTAAGTTTGGGTTCTAGCCCCATTTCTAATAAGCCCCTCCTTGACATGACCTTGGGCGATGTCCTCATGTAACCACATGATTGCGGGTGTGACCAAGGGTTGTTTGAAACCAACTACCTTTTGCCCCGCAATTCATCCCGAGCCTCCATGTGTCCTTTCTCCAAAACCATGGTCTAGATTGTGGCTTGCCCTCAACTTTTAAAGTTCATGCACCTTCGATCCCCACAATGTGACAGAACCGTCGATCTCACGATCTTGACAGTTCTTTTGAACTGACGTCTCATATATTTCCTTTCGAATTATATGGATCAGATCTAACACTTCTAAATCAACGGTCATGATTTTATTCATGATTCGGGCTTCAGGAGTTTCAACTCTCAAACCCTTTCCCCACTATATTTTACCCGGAGTTGACGATCCACTAACATGTGTCTCCCTCTGATCTGATGGTTGAAATCCCTTCGGATATTCAGGCTTCAAACTCTTCAAGTATCAACTTTCACCTTTCCTAGAAGTATGCAGATTTCTACCATGTGTCCACTTCAATCGGATGGTTGAGATTCACTACGGCGTTTTACGTGGAGTTCACAAATTTGTGCCATGTGTATTTTGGATAAGACAGTCTAGATTCACTTCAGGTCTTCGGGGTTCAGTCGTCTCAATTTTCAACTGAAACCCCAGTACAGTTCACCCGGAGCTCGCGATCTATTAGCGTGTGTCCTTTTTGAACCAACGACACTTGTCTCCTTCGGGACTTTGGCCTTCTAAGATGTCAGATCTCAGTTTTCCTCACTCTCTGTTTCTCCCGGAATGGTTTTACCCAGAGTGCACAATCTAATGACATGTGTCCTCCCGCAAATCGACGGCTCCTGGCTGCTTCGGCTATTTAGGCTTCGGTGATTTCAAACTCTTCTCCTTCACGTTCTCCTGGAGTGCTTCCACCCAGAGTTCATGATCTGTCGCCATGCGCCCATCTGGATCTACCCTCCAGACTCTCTTCATCTTTCCATCTCTTCTTCTTTCAGGGCTTCGAGATTTTGTCTCACTCCTCACTTGGAAACCTTGAAGAAGTTTTCCCCGAAGTCTCTGAGTTATTGACACATATCTCATGTCAGCCAATGGACATGATCTACCTCGGCTCTTTGGATTTAGGGAGTTTCAAGCTTCTACGCACTCATTTCCTTTCAAAGTGAATTCATCGGGAAACTTCAATCTATCGATACATACCCCTCCTAGCGATCAATAGCCAGACCTACTTCGGGTCTTTACCCAGAGTCTGCAGACTTATGCCACCTATCCTCTGGATCCGACGGTTGATGTTTACTTCAGCTCATTACCCGGAGTCTATAGGCTTACACCACCTATCCTCTGGATCTGACGGTTGACGTTTACTTCGGATCTTCAGATTTTTTGAGTCTCAAATCTCAACTGAAACTTCTCGAAGAGATTATCTGAAGCTCACAATCTATTGACATGTGTCTCCTAATGATGAACGGTCACGATTTCCTTCTTCTGATGATGAACGGCCTTAGATTACTTTGAGACTTTGTAATTCTGGTAAGTTCACTTCCTTGTGAATGCAAAGAACTAAGGTTTGTGCACCTTGCCTTGATCAGATGATTGTTGGTCCTCTGTGCTACAATCCAATGACTATTGATGCTCTTCCACCTGATCTTTTGATTTCCTCTAGCTTAGAATATTTTCTAAGTATTCAAAGGCCTTGGCCTTTGTTCCCCCTACGAGTCTGTCTCTTAGACCTCGTCTGCACTTCTAAAAAGTGCTTATCTCTTCCGAGATTGATATCCTTAAATATTTTGATTTCCCACTCACTCCTTGCGTTTCAGGGATCTTGTCAAACTCATATCGAAGGTCAACGATGATCGATGGTTCACAGTAATTGCGGGGCCCCAACATGCATGCTCTTTATCAGAGAGTTTGACCTCCATAATCTGGAAAGTGCTTGCCCAACTTGGTCTAACCAGAATCGTTGATCTTCCAGCCCGATGAGATAAATGACATTGGTGAATTGTGGGCCATGAACTAGCGCATCCACTACTTTCACTTCCACGGTCCGCAATGATTCCCCGCCCTCGATCTCCATTCATAGATCGACAGTTTGTAGTGATTGCGGGGTTCAACCTCCACAATCAAGGGAGTTCTCACTCGACTCTAGTCTAATCCTAGTCATTGATCTTCCATTCCCAACGATATCAATGACGTAGGTTGATTGTGGGCTATGCACTAACACGTCCGCTGTCAGATTCTTAAGTCATGGGTAGTTCTGGTAACTTGACTATCGTCTACCTTCTATATCTGACGGTCGGGATGGTTCTCGGGCATCCTCATATATAAGGCTCAGAGTTAACTTCAGGACTTTGGAACTTCAGGGATTTTACCTCCCTTACGACAAACTCACTCAGTTCGCCAAACTCGTGAAGTCTGAATGACTCCAGGGTTAACTCCCACGCTCTTTCCCGTACCCAACGGTCACAACAGACCGTGGCTTCTTCCAAACAGATTTCGTCCGTTCATCTTCCAAACAAGAGACCTTCCCTTTCGATACTTCAACCTCGTTGTTCTTCCTGAGCTTCATTATCTCTGAAATGATTAAGAGATTTGCACTCTTTCTCTTGAACTTAACGCTTGGAAGAATTCTTCAACGCACCCCTTACGCTCATACCTCAATTCTAGAACTTATGTGGTTCTCGGTCTCTGCCTACCTCTCATAGAGCCTGTGCATACGTGCACTATCTCTCTTGAGCTTTAACAGACTGCCTCCTCCAAGGGACTCAGAACAACTAGGAGTGTCGACATGCGTACGCGAAACTGTGCCCAAGATCGATGAACTCACAGTTCGTGGATCTATCTTAAGCCACCACAGGGCACAAGCATTTACGAATACAAAACATATCCAATCCATATAATTTATTACTTTCCTAATTACACAATCAATAAGGAACCAAAAAGGGATACAGTATAAATCATTAAGCAAACATATCCATCCCTGGGTCATTCACAGTATATCTAATTTTATTACACAATTATAGCTCAATTTCATAGGGTATGTGAATACTTATCTATTACAATTTGCATCCAACTAACTTACTGTGGGTGTGTGCCTTTCCAACCAGCCATAGGTGTTCGTTCTCTTTTCGTCAATGTGTGAGCAAAAAGTGAGCACTTACATGCCTAGTTGGGCTCTTCTAGTCATGACAGCTGCAATGCAAAAGGTTAGAAAGAAAACA
>SNQJ01S0194838.1:867-17591 GCA_010110895.2 Picea sitchensis | reverse complement strand
AGCAAACACCAACATTTCCATCAAACCCTAGCATGGCATCATCATCCAAAAGGCTCAGCGTCCAAGGTGTAATGGATGGAATCCAAGGTGGAGGAGGGTGTATGTCATCGTTGCATGTCATCCAACCATCTACGAGTGCAATGCCCTCCATCAAATGCATGATAGTATCTGGGGTGTAGAGCTCAAGGTGTGGGCTTTCTACCCATCTGTGTGCCACCATGACCATGTCTAGCAACTATGAGCTCATATGTCCATCTCCCAAGGTCCAAAAGGTGTGATAGATTGTGACTGAATCTGTCATGCCATCCCATCCATCCCATAACTCAATGATCTGCATCACACATGCCATATCCTGCAATAAAGGTAGAACGTCCTAGGTGAAAGCATCGGACGTCCTTCAAAGTAGCATGTGAGGTGCATCCAAATAAAATCAAAGAATGAATTTAAGTAAATCCAATGTTCAAAAGTTATAAAATCCCTTAGATCATACAAAGTAAGTTGTTACTTAAGATATAAGCCACATAAACATTTCACATCAAGTATCGACTTCAAATTTCACATTAGCTCAAGTCTTTGCCTAAGTTGGAAAGTTTGAATATGGGAAGACCATCAAGACCCTATTAGGTGTCCCAGCATAAATAGTGAAAGAAAAGACCCAAGCAAAGGGATATTTTCCAAGGAAAGAAAGAAAGAAAATAACCCTTCAAAAGTTAGTTCAATAGTGGTACGTGTTGGGGTTACTTCATGGATTATGGTGTCATTTAATCCATTTCTACAAGCACCTTTGTGGAGGGTGTGATTTCTCTTGAGTTACCACTTTCTAAGCACTACATTTTTCCAACCCCTTAATCTTCCTTTTTATTGTCCTTTTATCATATTTACAAGTCCCATTTATAAGATTTCAAGCTAGATCATCACTACTTTGGGAGACGGTTGAATGCGTGAAGGGAAGAGCTCAAGTATGGACTGGATTTTAAGAGTCATTTTCTATTATCTCTTTCTTTCTCTAGCATTATTATTTATTTATTATTGTTTTGCTAGTCATTGCAATAAACATTTGGGCCATTATCCTCTCTTCTCATGAGAGAATGAATCATGACCCATTACCAAAGTATAGTACATTGTGACAGGCTTGAGGATGGTAAGTGTTAAGTATGGAGGGGAAACAAAAAATTACCTTTGTGAGGGCCCCCCAGTAGTACCTATTTTCCTTGGGGGTGACAACAAGAGACTAGGGTACAAATGTTGGCCACCAAGGTGAAACAAGGAAAAAAACATAGCTTCTTGAGCTTATGATCCATTATCCAATTTCAACCAATAATCCTCATCTACATTCCTAGTGTATTAAGAAAAACACCATGTATGAAAATATGAGTAACATACCTCATGGTGACGCTGCCTTACCATCTCCCAAACATTGGTTTGACTGGATGTAATTAGCTTGGTTGATCCAAAGTAGAAGAAGTAATTTGAAGGGGGGTAATGGGCTTCCATGATTGGATATGTTGGTCAATGGGATCATTGTCTTCATTATGGACTATAAGACATCATCTCCTCCAATTACTCGTAGGCATGGGGTTTAACAAGCTAAATAATAACAATTTTAATAACAATTTAAGTAATGAAAAATTTATATAATTATATTATATAATAATAATAGAGATGAATGACTAGTGTCCATAAGATTAATTTTGGTTTATAAAAATTCACTTAAAAAGTTATAACTAATTAATCAATTTGTTATTTTAATTATTTCATATGGGTGTAAAAATTAAAAATTGAGATGGGAATTTGTTTTGAAAATTTTGGAGATATATATAAACAATTTAAAAAGATTATATATAGTTTATAATCTTAGAAACATATCCTATCAAATAAGTGTCTTAAAAGTTGGGCTTTTAAGGATTAAGAATAGACTTATGGTCATCTAATATACAGGCATAAGATAATTAGTATGATAAGATATAAGAGAAAGTGGTATAAAAATATTCATTCTTAATTCAACCATTATAAAATAAAGGAAAAAATAATGTACAAAATATGGATATCACTAAAACCATTACAGAACTTAATTTAAAAATAAATTAAGATATAATTAAAAAATAGAAAATAAATAAAAATTAAAATACTATAAAAAAATCATTATTCCTAATTTAAAAATATATTTTGATTATAATTAAATTAAAATAAATAAAAAATTATGACTAGTTTTTATATAGCAACAAACTCTCATAGTTAAATTGGACTCACAAAGGCGTTATGAGGAAAAAATATGTAAAAGTGGAAAGCGAAAACTTGAAAATAGTTTTCTCTTAAAAAGAACCATTTATGTTCACATTAGATCTCATATCTATGTACACATTAAATCTCATGAGACCTTTGACATAAACGGATGTATATTTTTTTATTGTAAAAACATTAAACCTTAGACATAAACAAATTTAGGAAAATGTATTTCTTTCATTGAAAAAACAAAATGGTAAAATATATAGATCGATTTGTTTTGTTAAATTTTTTAAGGAATTGTATTTCTTTTATTATAAAAACAAAATGATAAAATATATAGATTGACTTTATTATTATTATTTTTTTAATTTAATAATTTAAATTTAAATTTATGTAAGAATTATTATTATTAACAATAATAATATAACAATTTGTTTTTTTGAATATTTAATTATAATATTATTAAATAAAGTATTCTCAAGAACTGATTTGTTGTGTAGGGATTGACCATTTTAAAGAACTCCCATAATCAAATCTTCAGAAGCTCTTAACACAAATAAGAATCTAGGTGATCAACAAGTTTAACTATTAGGCATACTTCGATGGTTTCGATGGTTCCTCCTCACATGTTAGTGGGGGAGGAAGTGTACTATATCTAAAAGATATTTATTTTCTAAAGTACAAAGTAACATTTGAGACGGGTAGGACAAGAGATATGGGGATGGTGAAACATTAGCATTTTGTAACGCCTCCCCTGCACATCTGCGCATGACCTGAAATATTTGCCATGGTACCTTCTGTCTGATATGATCCGTAATAGGTAGACCTGGCGTTTGATCAGTCAGAATGAGTCCGACGAAGGGGGGGAAACCCCCCTCATACAACAACGTAACTGCAACCGATAGGGCGGGCACAAGAGCAAAGCGTCCCTCTTTCGAGCCGTCGCTGCAGCTATGAGACCAACTCCTAGCTAGAGAACAAGGGCTTCAGAAAGACATGGAAGTGGAAGCAGGAACGTCCCATCCAAAATCACCTCGTGGCTGGGAGCCGGGCAAATTCATCGCGCAAATGGAGAAACCCTCAAAATATCTCATCAGCTCAACAAGAGTAGGAAAACACACGTAGTTCATGCAAGAGCATGCCCTCATAGGGAAGTTCCTGGAATTATGGCCTTCAGAACGTGACCTAACTCGCTGGATCAAACACAGGTGGAACCCTAAAGGAGATTACGAGGTCCTGCTAAGCTCCAAAGGTTTTTTCACAATCGTCCTGTACAACCTGGATGATAAGGACACAATCTTTGAAAATGGACCATACTTCTACAACTCTGCTGGGCTTTTCCTACGCTTTTGGATGGGCAGATTTAGCTTAGACAAGTAAGATTTCACAATGGCTCTAGTCTAGATTCAACTTTACTCTTTGCCCTAGGAGTTTTGGTTGGAGCAAATCCTCATGGGAATAGGAAACATAGTGGGGCACTGTGTCAAAGCATCGAAGGCCACAAGGAAAAGGAAATACACCTCATATGCCTAAATCTATGTTTACATGAACATCTCCAAATCTCTTCCTGGATCTGTCACTCTCGAGTATCAAGACGAGGAATGGCAACAAATGTTGGACTATGAACACATTACATTCTGCTGCAGGAAGTGTCATGAACATGGCCACCTCTTTAGGGACTGTCCACTAAATATCCAGGCAACCAAAGCCAACGAGGCCAAGAATAAAGATGGATTCATCACGGTCACAAGGAGAAGGAAAAACCCTCCAAAGAAACAATACCCAGATCCCAGGCCCAGTATTCAAACGAAAAACTCTTATGAGATCTTAAACCAGCTACCGGAAGATGAAGAAATCCAAGATCTGCACAAAGAAAAATAACAGGCGAAAGGGAAGAACCAAGCTATACCCTCATCGGTACAAACCAACGAGGCCAACCCAGAAGAGCACAGTCCCATGGACACAGACATCCACATCCAGTTGGATGATCATGACCTAGTAGGCATACATCTAGAAAAAATGGAAGAAGCTCTCATTCGCAAGGATCTGCAAGCCCTTCCCAAAGAGCATCTCCGCAAAGTCCATAAAGTTTTTTTGGAATCTACAGCAGGATCCATAGCCAAGCTAGGTGTAGCCATGGATCCAAGCTCAGAAACAAACAAGATACCCCATGAAAACAAAAGAACAGGAGGGAAGTCATCCCAGTAGCTTATCAAGGAAGCAGGAAACCTTATGCTCAATTTTGGGCATATCCAAAATCTCTCGGAGGGATACCTCCACCCAACCCAACAACCATTATTATGAAAATCATCACCTAGAATATTAGGGGACTTAATGGTAGATCCAAACAAAGGATCCTACGAGACTCGATACAAACAGAAAATCCAGACATCTTGCTACTACAAGAGACAAAATGTGTTGGACAGGAAGCAAAAACCATATTCCAGAGAAGTTGGAGAGGATGTAAATCCATACACACCAACTCCACTAGAGCGTCAGGAGGATTAGCCATCCTATGGAACCCCAACAAGGTCACCCTCGGTGAACCTTTCTCTGCCATTGGCATGCTCACCGCCCATTTCATGATCATAGGGTTAGCTCAAGAAGTTTACATCACAAATGTTTACAGACCTCAGAGTCAGTACAACACAGACAATCTCATGAAGTGAATAAATCATATCAAAGCCCTGCTGAGCATGCACAACAGGATCCTAGGTGGTGATTTCAACATGATCCTAACGCTAGAGGAGAAGAAGGGTAGGACTAAGCGACTGGAGCCTAACAGTGGTAAGTTTAAAACCCTCATAGATTCTCTAAATCTAGTAGACATAGAAAACCACAATGGAATCTTTACCTGGTCCAACCACGGATTAGGGCACCAGCAGGTGGCCTGTCATTTGGATCGCTTCCTTGTAGTGGAGGAATTACTAGAATGGGATATGAGCATGGAGAGCCTCATTCTCCCAAGGGTCAATTCAGACCATTGGTTGGTATCCTTTTGCCTAGAAACAGGGACTGTGCCCCAACTCAAACCCTTTTGTTTTGAGAAATTCTAGCTATCACACCCTGACTTTCATCATATTACAAAGTCTTGGTGGGCCCAAGTGGAAATAGACCAAGATATCTGTATGTACAAATTCCAGCAATGTCTTAAAAATTTCAAAACCTTGTTGAAGCTCTGGAACAAGAAAACTTTTGGAAACATATTTCAAAGCATACAGGTTATTGAAAACAGGTTGGTAGAGTTGCAGGAAATATTCATTTCAGGGACTAGAACAATAGACCTAATGAAGGAGGAAGAAGAGCTCCAAGCCAGTTTAAAGGAAAGGAAGAAACAAGAGGAAATTCTGTGGCGACAGAAATCCAGATTCCAGTGGCTCAAAGAGGCTGAGAAGAACATAAAATTCTTCCACAGAGCCATGGTGCACCATTGCTACATCAATAGAATAACACATCTAGAATATGCCCAAGGAAACCCCATCAGGGAGCACACCCAAACAACTGAAGAGTTAAACACCTACTACAAAGATCTCCTAACAGAAACCAATTGAGACAGAATGACAACAATCTAGAGGGTAATTGGGCATATACCCTCCCTGGTAACTCTAGAGCAGAATGAAGCACTAATGAGACCCATTACTCAGGAAGAAGTGGATCAGGTAGTTAAAGAAATGTCGCCAGGTAAGGCACCAGGCCTAAATGGTTTCACAACTGACTTCTTCCACCAATGCTGGGATCTAATCAAGGAAGAGGTGAGGCAGGTTGTGGAGGAATCATGAACCTCCGCCCAAGTTTTATCATCCTTCATGCAACTTTCCTCACACTAATTCCGAAGGAGGAAAGGGTGACCTATCCCAAGCAATACATACCAATCGCACTTTGCAATGTCATATACAAAATCATTACAAAGGTGATTGCTACTCGTCTTAAGACAATCCTTCCCTTCATCATCTCCAAGGAACAATCAGGCTATGTAGAAGGATGACAAATCATGGACAGTGTCATCCTGGCTCACAAGGTAATCCACTCTCTCAAGATGACTAAAACCCCATGTATTCTTATTAAACTTGATATTTCAAAAGATTTTGATAGAGTCAACTGACAGTACCTTCTCTCTATGCTAGAAGCCTTTGGATTTGACCAACACCGGGTAAACTACAATATGAAATTAACCACGTTATCCTTCTTCTCCATCCTGGTAAATGGGGTACCCTCCCAATCCTTCTCTCCCTCTAGGGGAAAAGACAAGGGTACCCTCTCTCACCCTTCCTCTTCATCCTCATGGCAGAAGGCCTAGGACGTTACATCAAGATAGCGGTACTGGAAGGCACCCTTACAGGCCTACCCTTACATAATATTCAGCCAACACCCTCGCATAGCCAATTCGTCGATGACACCCTCCTCTTGAATACCCCCATTGCACGAGAATCTATCAAGCTCACCTCCATCCTCTCTGACTTTGTAGAAGCTTCAAGCATGGCTCTCAACCTTGACAAATCCAAACTCTACTTTTTCAACACTTCGATAGTGGTTCATAATCATATCTCAAGACTTGTGGGCATACGCAAGAGCTCCCTTCAGTCCAACTACCTAGCCATCCCCTTCACAGGAGCCCCAACAAGATCCATCTCTTGGGACATCCTGCTTCTCTCTATCTCTAACAGGATTAACAACTGGACCTCTAGACCTCTCAACATAGTAGCAAGGTTGGTGCTTCTCAAGTCAGTTCTACAAACTTTGCCTACCTACCTATTTATGGCCCTGGAAGCGCCTAAACAGGTCATCAAAGCCATCTAAAACCTCCAGCAAAAGTTCCTTTGGCATGGGAACCAGTCGAACAAGAAGTGGGCATTAGTTAGATGGGACAAGCTATGCAAGCCTAAAGTGTGGGGAGGGACAGGACTTCGAGACCCAAGGAAACTTAACAAAGTCATGGGAGCCAAAATGTGGTGGAGATGGTTAAAGGCCCCACTGCACTCTGGGAAAAAATTTGGAAACAAAAATATGCTCCAACCACAAGTGCAGACAAACTCATCCATCACAATGAACAGATTCAGGGATCTAACATCTGGAACACAGCCTGGAAAAACATAGAGTTGGTTCAGAAGCATGCCTTTTGGGAGATTCAAAATGGCGAAAATGCACTCTTCTGGAAGGACTCGTGGCAACAACAAAAACCTCTAGACCAGATAGAGGAGCTAAGACCCCTCGGGAAATTTCCTCACAGGGATACCTTTCAGAATGTAAAGGACTTTTGGAGATCTGGGGATAGAACTCTACCCTGGCGACAATGGAGGACCTCTACCTAGGAGCTACAGATCCCAGAGAGCACAAACCTTCACACCTGGAGGCATTATGCCAGCCATAGGAAAATCCCCATGCGAGAAGGCCCGAACATTCTTAGATGGGGGCACTCCACTATAGGTAACTTTTCATCCAAAGAAGCCTACTTTCTGCAAAGAAATCACTAGAATGAGGACAAGGAGAATATATGGAACAAGGTTTGGATCCTCCTCCTATGACCGAAGGTGTCAACCTTTCTTTAGCTCATCGTCCACAACCGTATCCTCACTTGGGATAATATCTGGAAAAGAGGCTTCATTGGACCATCAATCTGCCCCTTATGTCAACAATAGGAGGAAACCTTGGAACATCTCCTCAATAGATGTCCTTTCATCCAGTGGATATGGGACGAAGGGGCTCAAGAAATGTGCAGAATGAACTGAAACAAGAATAGCATTAGAGATACAATCAAAAATTGGGATTTGCTATCCTTTAAAAATCCTATTCTGGCCCACATTTAGCTACTACTCCCAGGATTCACTCTCTGGCAAATCTGGAAGGAACAAAATAAAAGGATCTTCCACTCTAAGGATTCTAGTCTAGACCTAATATGGGGACAAATAAACAAATTCATTCAGGAAAAGATTCATAGTAAAACTTGGAAGCAGGAGGATCTGAAATGCGACCTGGAAGAGCAGTACATTTTCCAGCAGTGGCAGGTTAGCCTGAATAATCATCCTGTGGTAAATCTAAGCAGCCACCATAGAAGAAGCCCAATTATCTAGTCCCCCCCTAGTAATATTTATAAAGGTCAACTTTCATGGGGCTTCCAAAGGGAACCTGGGACCAACCAGATTTGGAGTCACCCTCAAAAACTTAGACGACCAGATCCTTTGCCTTGTGGTAAGTTTCATTGGAGAAAACACAAACAATGTCATTGAAATGACTAGCCTCCTTCGAGTCATACAAGAAACAATAGACAATGAATTCCACAAAATAATTTTGGAAGGAGATTCTCAAGTCATCATTCGGCTAATTACCAAGATTCTCCATGGGGAACATCCAAGTAATATCTCACCGAGCTGGAGATTATTGGGTCTGCTAGAGCAATTCAGGGCCCTATTCAAGCCCAATATCAGTATCATTCCCTCCCATGTAAAAAGGGACACGAACAGTCTGGCGGATTGCTTAGCAAATGAAAGGGTAACAACCGAGAAGGGAAGAATCCACTGGGCTCCTCACATCTCAGAAGTTACAAAACTCTCCACCCAGTGTCAATGCCTTGCCAACAAGGACTACCCAACCCCAGATGGGGTGCCACCTCGCATATGGACGACACGTGGAACAATGCTTGGTCGGGCCTTTAATACAGGCCACCGACTCCCATCCCCTCACCGCTAAGGATGCGAGCAATATGGATCATCCGGGCCTATGAGACAAGACCTCTCACATGCGTGAAAGGAATAGAGTCATAGAGCACTCAGTGTATGGCCTTAATGGCGGGTTTGGTCACATTACTCCTCATGAATTTATTCGATTTTGGAAAGGAAGGGACTCATTTCAAGCTGAAGCCACACAATTTGGGCATCCTCAATCTCTAGTGTGATTGTAGTTGCCTAATTGCTGCTAGGGCCATTGCTTGGCACCTCCACAAGCCACGAGAACAAGACAAGCCCCGTAGGGAGGTTGCCTTGTATGCTTCGACTGCGCGCAAAAAGAGACAACAAAACTTTGAGCAGGTGTTGTCCATGGAATGGACGCTGCTTGTTCACAAAACTAGGAGGCCTAGCATGCCTCCCATGGCCTACATTGAATAAATCATCCCGGGCGAACCCATTCAAGTCCCCCCAACACACTTTCTCTTCACCGTTCCAGAATATTGGAACCTGTCGACTTATTTTCCAAGGTAAATTACCTAAATGGCCACCAAGAATCATCAAGGCTCTCAAAGAGGAGAATCACAATTGGTCGATTCCCCCCCCCCNCCCCTGCTACATCATTGAAGAAATCCCGATAGATTTGGAGGCAGAACCGACTGCAGGTGCAACATAGATCCCTCCAACAGAAGTCCCGGGAAGAAACGAGCCAAACGAGGATGAGGCAACTGGTCTGGAAGGCGAATCAATAGGGGTTAGTCTGGAGGAGGAGGGTGGCATCGCTCCTATGCCACGTCCTTTTTCTGGCATGCAAGAGGTAGGGTGTGTCCAACTGCCACTCCTCCACCCGAACCACCTGAAATTAGTTTTTGAACTGAGGAGCATGGTGGAGGACCTAATCCACCGCACTAGTCTAGTTATCCAATGAGCCAACTTTCTCTACGATGCTTACTCATATACACATCTAGTACAACGTTGCTCGACGTGTGCTCATCCCTTCATGCTGATAGCCAAAGCTGATAACAAGGATGGCGAAGGCGACATGGATTATGCAGAGACCACCGAGTAAATGTCACAATCAATAGTTTCATTCTTTTTCTTGGTTTCCCTCAGGCTAGTCATGGCTAGAAGCCATTATTTTGTAACTCTAAAACTCAATGCTTTTTATCAGACCAATGGCTGCCAAATGTCTTGGTTTCCTTCGGGCAAGACATATGGTAGCCATTTTTTCTGTTTCATAGAATGCACAGATAGCCAAATGTCTCGGTTTCTGCTTATACGGCAAGATAGATGGCAGACATGGTGTTCGTGGTTTCCCCTCTTTTTTGGAAAATTAATATATTAGGCTCTACCCTTTTTTATTCAAAAAAAAAAAAACATTTGAGATGGGTACAAACAATGATGCAAAGTTTATTGCTCTCAAAATAAGTCTCATGCAAGTTGTTAAACATGGGGCAATAAAATTATAATTTTTTTTAGATTCGCTTATAGTGATAAATTGGATGTTGGGTGTTTGTGTGATATAAAATTTCTTATTGAAGATAATTTATGAAGAGCTAAAAAGTTTGAAAGATTTATCCACAACTCTCATTCAACCATGTTTATAGGAAAAGAACATTGAAGCTCACAAACTTTCAAAAGAGGTATTGTTGTTGAAACCTAGGAAAGGGATTATCAAAGAAGTGGAGTGTAACTCCACTATCTTCAAACATGCAAATTTATTATAGGATTGTTTGAAATTATGCTACTCTTAGTTGTTTGGATTTTTGGATGAGTGGGTTTAACCTACATAATGCTTTTCTAGATGATCCAGGCTACAATGTTGTGATTTTCACTGAGAAGATTGTTTTATACAACTTTCTCTCAAAGTTTCTAAGAAAATTATAAACTAAATGATAATATGAAATTATGGAAGAAATATTTTTATGTAAGACAAACTGCGAGATACATGATAATATCACTATGTAGAAAAGTATTCATGTACTTTTATAAGAAAATGTCACATCTTAGTGATTTAAACTATTTGAAAAAAAATTACTTTATAATAAAATAAATGTTTATTTAGAATGTTTAATAAACATATGATAATTGTAATTTTACTCTTTACATAATTATGAAAAAAAATATTATCAAACAAATAATATTATTAAATTTATATTGAGTTTCTATTATAAAATAATAATTATTTATAAACACTTAAAATTCGATCCTTTTTTAAGACACAAGTTTTAGTAATTGGGTCCCCTTTTTGGAACCAATTTATAGGTAACATGTGCCCAGCCTAATGCCCGAGATATACCATAAAACTAAGATGTTTGGTCTTTAGGTAATACATACACATTGTATAATAGGTATATGTTAACACATAGTGAATTCACTATGTGTATATGTTAATATATACTTACTATCTAATATGGAAAAAAGAAAATCACAATTAATTTTTGTTTTCATTTTACTCAATAAAGAAACACAAAAACATAGACATGTAATTGTTTTTAAGGCGGTCTTTCTCTTGCTTGGTTGGGAAACACTTTAATATATTATTAATATCATTGTGTAACTGTTTTTTTTTAGAAGGTGGTCATTTTCATTGCTGGTTTGGGAAAACACTTTTAATATATTATTAATATCATTTTCAATGAGAAAAATTACACAATGTCAATTTCATGGTAGTCAGCTTAGTGTCAAGAGGTGCATAAATTACGAATTAAAAAGTTGATTTTTTAACAACTTTTTAGAACCTTAGCAATGTCCTATGTCCTAGCACTTAAAAAAATACTTATATTTGTATATATACTTATAAATTGTTAATAATTGGATGAATATGCAATCGATACAATTAAGATAATAAAATTTTTATATGTTAAGTTAATTTAAAATAAATGTGTCAATTATTTTATAATTTAAAGTTTTAAAAGATTGGTTGGGTTATGCTTTAAGATATCTCCAATAATAAGTTTAATCCAAAATATGTGTGTCATCTCTATTATATACCTCATATTTTTGACAAATTCCTCAAACATCAATCATTCTTAATGACACATAAGTTGCATTGTTCTATTTTATAGAGATTGGTCAATCATGATTCATTTTTTCAACACAAATGCACATCTAAGGGGATCATATGGTGCTTATGATATTAGGGAAGGTCTCTTATCATTCTTTTTTCCACCTCAAATGGTGTAGTGGCACTCTACATCAAATATTATTTTTTAAAGGGTCTAGATTTGTGTTTTTTGAACTGGTGGGGTTTCCCAAGCAGTCTAGCCACAATCTCTATGTAACTATTTTATTTTACAATAATGAAAATTGAGGAAGGAATAATTTACAAAAATAAAAGTATTTAAAATTTCTATTATCTTTTTAAGTACTTTTATATAAATGTCTATTTATTATTAGTTTTAATGGTTTTTATGCAATTTTATGGTCATTCATCTCATTTTCTATTGATCATATTGCAACTACTATTGATCATGATGAAAAAATATTATTAATTTGATTAAATTGGATTGTTGTTATTTTTACATTCTAATATCAATATACTTATTTTAATCTTATAACTCATTAGTAGAAATATTTCCATTCCTCAAGAGTCTTATGTTTCAATGGTTGCATCTACTACTATGGAGGCACCTTCAACCATGGATTAAAACATTTCTAAATGAATGACATGACATATAGGCCATTGCAACATCACAATGTTTCATCAATGGCTCCAACACCTACCATATAATATGTTTTTTTCTATATAAAATTTGACTTCATTATATTTAGTTATTATTTTTCAATATTTTATAAGAATATAACATGTACAATATTCTTTTAATCGAACTTCAAATTCTCATATACTATTCATTTATGTTGATTATGTATTATGTAAGTTAACCATTCAACAACATAAATAGCACGCTATCTCCACTAATTTTTCAAGTACCTATAACTCCACTCTCAATGAAATTGTCATTATAAAAAATAATAATTATAAAAAATAATACTTTGAAAGAAATAAAAACAAAAATAATTTACATCACAAATACACCTATATTCCTTTAAAACCAAAAAAATAGATCACATCACAAATACGCCTATATCCCTCTAAAACCCATTAGTTAAATATTGTTTAGGCCATCAATTTCAAAACCCTAAAATATAATAATCAATTATTAATTGGACTAATCATTGCAGCAAACTTAAAATCTCAATAAGAAGAAAAATGAATGAAGAACTAGGGCATTGGTCTTGTATGGGATGAACTCAGGTCTTCATCTCCCGTGAATTTAGGGAATGAGATGTAGTAAATATGTATACGAGGAGATAAAGAAGTACTCATGGACAAATGTTAATGATTCTAAATATTTAAATTTGAGTGTTTAAATAATATAAATTTTTTATTTTTATAATAAAAATTATATATTTCAAACTACTGAATTTTTCAATGAATATAAAATGTTTATATAAACTAACAATCCCATATACTAGTATTTTGGAATTCTTTCTTAATGAATATACAATGTACATATAAATTAACAATTCATTATTATTTTGGAAAAAAAATTTAGGAAACAAAATTAAATTTATATCCCACAAACCATTTTCCTTTCATAATTACCATATACTAGTATTTTGGGAATTCTTTCTCAATGAGTTACAATGTGCTATTATACTAGTATTTTGGGAGTTCTTTTTAAGAGACAGAATTCAATTGTTATCCTACAAACCATTTTTCCTTTCATAATTACCATTTTGTAAAAGACTAAGCAATTCATCGTGGAGTGGGTAAATGTACACACAAATCTAAAAAATATTGATTATCGAGGAAGAATATAAAAATTATGCAACTATTATGGATGTGTCTTGTTAGATTTTGTGTTAGGAAGTAAGTTTAATTAGTTCATCCATCATTTTTTCTTAAAAAAAAAAAATAATGGAAATAAAAAGAGGAGAATAAGAATATTGTTGAAATTATTATTATATTTATAAATTATTTTTTAATAAAAATATGATGTACAATGAATAATTTTTTTTTTTTATCAAATTAAATATTAAAAAAAAATCAATAATAAATTTTAATTGAAAAAGCATTGTCTTGGGGTTCTAATTTTTAATGATGACTATTCATGTTGTTTTGTGTGTATAATTTGTCCAATTATAATGATAATCCATCATCCTTTAATCATGATATGTCATTATATAAGAGTGTAGACAAATTTCACGAGTCTACATTTGGAAGATATATGTGCACCATGCACATAAATGTTTTTCAAGATTACTTTCCTACGAATTATGAACCTCCATCTAGTAAAAAAATAATAGATGTAGGGATATATGGAGATGGTTTGTATACACTTTAATATGAATCATTACCATTTTGTGGTTGTTTCTAGAGCACCAATGAGATGTAAACATTAATGTTTTGTAATGAAACAATATGTACATGTCAAACGCCTTAATATTAAACAAAATATACTCCCTATAGTTCTTTTTTATCCAATAAGTACTATAGAGAACACATGCCAAATTTGTATTTTTTACTTCTTATCAATGAATTAGTCATGCTAATTGACTATCCAAAGGTTCGTCAAACTCCCTTATAAATTGTTCATCATATTTCAAGAATTTAAATGTTGGTAAAGTCACTAAATGGCTACCATAGCGTGAGAGAAGATGTTGAGGATAAAAAGATTCATTTAAGAAAAAATCACCTACTCATGGTCTGTGTTTGATCATATGCCTTTTGCAAGAGTATCTTTCTCATATTGTGGAAAGAGTTTCATGATAAGTCCTACTAAGATATCAAGAGAAATATTAGGCCTATTTAGTACATCATTGAGGCGTATTTAGTACATCATTGATGCATGTACATTTTCAAGCATAAGTTACATTAAAGTCTTTCTATGAATCCTAGTATCTTTGAAAATACTACTCTCGATCAACACCATATCAATATCCCATACCATTCAATTACATTTTTTTTTTTAATTCATAAAAATAGATATCATTATATGTGTGAGATCATCCATGCATACATTAAAACATTGTGGGATTCATTAATAACTCAAGGAGAATATGTAAATAGACATAGACAAATTATAAAAAAAAATATTGAGTGCCAAAATGAGAAAAAGAAATTCATTATTGAAATTATGGCATTATATATTACTATAGGTGTAATATGAGTTTACCTCATAGGGATGAGTTGTATGTGAATTAATATTTTTGAAGGGAATAATCTATTAGAAAAGAATGGAAAAATTATAGTGTTCCCATATAGATCTCTATGGGTTGTAAGAAAATATTAAAAAAAACATTTGTAAATTTTTTACAATTGAGACTCTACTATGATGATGGCAATGGTGGTTGTTGTTGGCACCCAAAGTTTTGGGTTAATATCATATGCACACAAATGCAGTTGTGAACACCCATCTCAGTTTTGCAGATGCCCAATCTAATGCACGAGGAATGAAAAGAAGTGTACATCGTACTAAGTTTTGATATTGTGCACCAAGCCGAAGGTCTACCAAATGCACGTCGATCCTTGTTTTCGATGTACACCAAAAATAAAGAAGATGCATACTAGAATCAAGAAAGGAAGAAATGGAAAATATCCCCAAATGATTATTGCCAATGGCATGAGGGAATGTGGAGAAAACAAAGGACGACCTAGCAAGGAAGTTCAGATTATCTCGATTCCAGAAAGGATACATGGAATGCAAGAAGGTGGAAGAAGCGTACGAGATTGTTAATCAATAGAGTAAATGGATATAAATAAAAAGAGAAAGAGTTCTAGAGACAAGAAGGATATAAAACGAAGCAATGACAACATAAATAGACTTACTCATTCAGTGCATTCATGAAGTTGTTGTTGTTGTCCAGTGTTGAAGAGTTGTCTCTAAAACTTTGTAGCATTGTAGTGTTGTAATGCTTCTAATTGTGAGTTTGAGTCTTCCATATGTCTAAATTATAAAAAGTCTGGCATGGTGCAATGTATTGTAATTATGGGAATTTTCTAATGGAATATAAGACTATGTTGTTGTTAAGTATGTTTCACTCAATGTATGCATGTGCTTAATGGAATGGAAAAAATAATAAAGATGTAACAATTCTAATCTATTATGTGTCACTCATGTGCTAATTGTATATGTGTTTGTATTCTTTCTGCATAATGATAATAGTAAGTTGTCATCGATGGAATGTATGAATACTGACCCATATGGATATGTGTGTGTTTAGTCCTTCATCCTTGAAACAAGAGTAGATGGTCTATGTGGTCCTCATTGCGTGTTGCATGAGACCTTCTTCAGCCTTGGCTAAAGATTGATATGCTTATGATTTTGGTTTTTTTTTGGTCAACTCTAGACAAACCCTAGGTATAAATCCCCCAGTGTTAAGAAGGATGTGCACAAGAGTGAAACAACCCAACAAATGGTTATGTAGTCAGGACCTAAAAGTATTGTATTACATTATGAAGGTAGAGAATGAGGTGATATCCATCTCTGGAGGAAATTCAAGACTAGATAACTACAAAGGAGAATGATTTTTCCTTACAAGAAATTAAAGGTCAGAGAGTCAATGTGAAGAGATGGATAGATAATTATCTTGACACTGATATGCATGAGACATTCTTTACATAATTTCCTTGTTTGTCGTATGAATGGATGAAAAGGAAAATTGCTACCATTTATGCTTTGTGGGCTTTAGAACTAGTGGTTCAGGATCAAGACAGGATATTCATTCAGTGAAACTATGACATAACACTTATGTTCATGGGGTATTCAATAATACCCCTAATTTCACTAGATATTGATAAATGCCTCCCAAAATCCTTTTATTGAACCCCCC
>SNQJ01S0194836.1:0-17591 GCA_010110895.2 Picea sitchensis | reverse complement strand
GCATGATCTACTTAATCATATGCATAATCATAAGCCTGTGTGGAGCTGCCATAGGTATATTTCACAACCTACATACATCTCTACTTTAACATTAGTCAACTCATGATTGTTCACAATCATTCTCATGTGATCCTCAAAGGCATAATCATGTGTCTCTCATCCTGACAACAGAGCCTCATTGCTCATTTACTCTTTCATCTATTTATATTGGCCTTTCCTGGGGGAATGGAGCACATTCCCCTTAAGATATCATCCAAAACAAAACTTTCATGGCTCTTCAGGATGGATTCAATCATGCATCCATGGTCTTCATTTGATCTTGGCAAGTGTAATGCTTGCCTCTCATTTCACTCATTTAGGCAGTCACCTCGTGCCTTTAGTATACCTACACTCTTACATCATACATGTGCATCACTTGCACATTTACTATCATTCATACCTAACTGGTATTACTATCATGATTCATATCAAGAAGCTTCACAAAGCATTAAATCCATGAAAGCTCATTGTTTGCACCCTTTCCATGTTATACATGCACATGGACACATCAGACTTCCAAATCCTTCTCCCAAGGATCTTACTACCATTCGTAGGACAAGTTCCATAGAGATACTCAACACTAAGCTCCCCTCTCGTTTGGGAGTTTGCATTCATTCAATTTTTATCCACATGGTCAGTTTAACAGGCATAATCATAACTATGTCCCTCTTTCCATATGACAACAATCAACAAGAAATTATCCTTGCCCCTGGTGTTATAAGATGACTCAATAGCCTGGAATTATTATCTGGGCAAATCCAACAGCTCCCCCAGGAAACAAGACAACTTATCAAGCTTCTCTCTCATGCCTCAAACCCTTCTTGGTCAACATATTCCTACAAGGGAATATTTTCCTAAACTCCCTCTTATAGCTATTTGAGTATACCAAGTTATTTCCATATGGTTATGATCCACCTTTGGATGTCAATCTGACCCATTGGGCTTTTAGAATTTCCCCAACACTTCCTTTACCACATTCAGGATCAACATTTAATTAACTATTTTACCTTATTTACAATATATTTCAATATCTAATCATATTTGGACTATTCCCTTAAAGCCGAGATACAATTTCGAATTATGTTACTTACTAAGTATTCTAGCTCAAAAATCCAGAGTATCTTTAGGTCATAAACAATATTAACCATTATACCTATAATTCTTCCTTTTGTTCAACAACGGTCAGGGACAGAGGTCACTCTCCTCCTCCCACAAGAACTCTGGCAGACTAGTTTCTTATCCACCAAGCAAGGGAGGCTGTTGTGATTTCTCACTCAATCACTCTATATATCTACAGCTTCGTTTATCAACTTGATTAGAAAAAACCTGCCCAACAATTCATGTACCCAAAAAAAATTTCATTTCTCAGTTCTCTTTGAAACCCAAGAGTTGTGCATGCTCTCCCTTTTAAGAGAATGGTCACCAAACTCATTCCTCTGATTGTGAGGGGTTATACACATATACCAGGTTTAATCCTCCATTAAAGAAATAATTATTACTGCTACGGATCCTTTCAATCCATTCACATCCAAGTATTGCTATTATTTCCCATCGACATAATCCCACTCCTGTAGGATCGACTTATCATTTCCAAAAAGAAAATGGTAGGCTTCCTCTGCCACAGACTAGCACGATTCACTGTCGTTGGGTAAAATCCCAACTAAAATTTAAATCTGCATCCTTCTACTCAAGAAACTTATGCAGATGATTTTTGTTTGGCATTAATATTCACAACAATCTCATCTTAGCCTTGGTAACCCAATCTTATGTCTGTACAACAACACGTACAATTGCATAGTGAAGTCAACTTCTTTATTTGGAAACATTAGCAACATACAATGCATATTTCCAAAACATCTATTAACAGTAGGAGGTTTCATTCCTCGCTTTAGTAGAGGTTTACTAAGCCTCTTTGGAATGGGTAAAATAAGGTGTTACCCCAAGCAGGCCAAGTGTTCTTTCCATGCCCTGATACGAATTTGTAACACACCCAACCCATAAATACCGTTTCTAGGGATGGGGCATCAAATTTGTGTTCTTCCTAATGATATCAAATCCTAATTCGAAGGTCTTCATCCTCTTCTACTCATCTGTAGTTTTCTAATGACTATTACCAGCTCGAAATCCGAAGCCTGTTTTGCAAGATACGGTCTCTCGAAGCTATCCGAGAGATATTAGTTGGGGTCTTCGGCATTGAAAGTTTCTTTTCTTACTGCACACAATTTCCCTGAAATCCTGAAATCTCGCCACGTGGCCTTATCCATTCAACGATCAGTGTTCGATGATTTACATTGAATGTCCCCTCTTCGGTGTTCGGTCGTCGACAATCGACAACCTTCGTACTACATTTTCGGCATTTTGACGATCGACAATCCTCATTGGATTTTCGAGCTTTGACAATCAACATTTCTCGTTGAATCTTCCTTTATCATACTACATTTGAATCTTTCGAACTCCCGAAACCATCTAGACTCTCGGAGTCCCGGACACATCACCGGCCATGCTGGCCAGGTGGCCATGAACCAACAACTAACATGCGGTGAGGGTCAAGGGGTGACACATGTCCTCATTAGGGGGTGACACGTGTCATGCTTTAATAGGCATAAGGGGTTTGTGAATCGACCAAAATTTGGTGACACATGACACGTGTAATGCGGGTCCACGTCAAGTCGAATGACATCATCAAGCCACGTCATCTTAGACTGATAAATGCTCAGCCCTTCGATCTAATAGTCCATAAGATTCCCTGTAGATCCATATATCTACGACTCTCGTTACTTCGCAGCTTCGGTATTCAGAGCTTTCCAAATCCTCACGTCACGAATTCCCCGAAGAGTTAAGTCTCCAGACTCTCTAATCTGGCGCCAAGTTTCCTCATTCTACCAACGATCGATATTCACTTCGGCGCTCGCGACTTCGGGAGTTCTCACACTTTGAAAACTCTTGGCTAAACTTATCTGGAGTACTATGTCTCCAGACTATGGGATCGCTTTCCATGTACCCACTCATCCAATGGTTCTGGTTCAACAAACAACACTTGACATGGGATGAGTAGGGGCCACATGTTGCTCCACGACACATTCCCGGTTAGTTGGATAGTCGAGGGTGGGTCCCTTAGATCAACGACTGAGAGGGATTCTGAAGGATCCGAAGATCGATGGTCCATGCCACTTCAGCAATTCGACATTTGGGTGTTCGACGTGTATCTTCCGACTTTCCTTCCAGACCACGCCGGATCTATCGCCACGTGTACCTAGCATCTACGACCAGGATTTACTCTGGCTTGCAGAGCTTCAGGGAAAACTCACGTGTCTCTAAATATCTGAATATCCATACTCCCAGATAATCATTGATCTGTGGATACGTGTCCCTCCATTATCAATGGTCTAGATTAACTCCGCGACTCCGACATTCGAGAGTTTCAACGCTAGACCACTCCTATTCCCTCGAAGTAGCACTTCACTGAAGCGCTTAACACTTCCCTTCCTATATCCAATCTAACGATTGAGAGAGATCTACATTGGATCCCCATATCGACAACCCTCATCGATTCACGACTTTGGCCTTTGGCTATTTTTGAGGATTGTGGAGTCACAAGTCCTGAAGTCCCAAATCCGAAAGAGCTAGCTTCTTTCGGACTAGCGCAGGGTTCCTAGGCCCTGGTCACACGGGTTCTTTGGGAAATCTTGTGGGCTAAGAACTAATATTCTTAACAACAAATGGGTTAAGGACATGAGCATGAGCCTTCGATTAGATGGGTGGATAGTTTGAAGGGAAAAAACTCCCTTCTCCCACAGAGATGAACTTGACATTCTCGCTAAGGTGAATTCAAAGGATCAACATGATTTAGTCGTTTCAGTCAATCCTACCCCGACTCTCCTGCGGATTCACATCCCATGACTCTCTAGAAGCTAAACTAAGATAACTCAAAGATCATATAAATATAACAATTTACAGAAGCCAAAGAGCATTTCTAATAGTTGTTCAAATACTGAAGGACTTAACCATAAACATAGACATTAATCATCGCATCCAATATATATATATATATATATATATATATATATATGGAATATGATAATACTTATCTATTTTATATTGTAGCCAACAAAATGATGGTGGGTGTTCTCCTTTCCACCCAACCATAGGCTGAGAGGCATTCATTCTTAGCACTCTAGCCACCCCAGTGCCAAACCATGATATCACTAGGGAACTATGCCATTTCTCATAAACCTTCCCTCTGTCATAGCATCCATGCGAGTTTTATCAGATGCTTCACCAACATCAAGCTCACAACCTTCCTCTTTTGTTATGCATATCTGGATCACGTGATCCCCTATGTGCATGCATTCTTGTCTGGTGTCTCTCCTTTTCTCTGCAGAGCCTCGTGTGTGCTTTATTCCCACTAACAGTGTGTCTTATCTTGTCTCTATTTTTCTGTATATCCTTCCCCGTGATGGGTCTCTACCTATCATGTTCCTTATGTCAGAAGGAAACTCAGGTCAGCCTGGTCTGCCAGACCCTGTGGTACTTCAGGCTGACATTCTTCAGTTATACCATGCTTCCATTCATGGGGGTGGTTGAGTGTTCAACCACGAGTCCTTCCTTCATTAACTAATTCCTCTTCTTGGGTTCTGGAAGGGGGTTTATCATTTCCAACAAGGGGAAATTTGAGGTCACTTGAAATAATGAACCCTCTCTTATAGTTTTCTCATTCTTTCCTCTAGTGATATCATGGTTAGTACTTCAAGTCTTCACCCCCACAGTCAGTTATTGGCAATTCAAACAATAATACATTTACATTGTTCCCATGCCATAGCATGGTAATCATAATTAATGATTAATTACAAGCTCGAGGAAATGGGGGCATTGCATGTTTCCTCTAGAGTGGATATGGTCTTCTAATTCTACCAAACTTTGTTCCTTGGGTCTTGATGCACAGATATATCCAAGCTTGGGTAAACGACACCATTCAACTAGTTTTTTGGAAACCGTGTGTAGGCATGTGCAGTTGTCGACTGATATAGATATATTTTGTTCCAACATAGTTCCTATTCCATGGTAGTTGGTAAGCACTGCACAATTAATTTGGTTCTCCTTCTTTATCATTTTGGGTAAGTCTGAAGGCATGTTTTTATCTTCCTCTTGCCATTTATTTAATTCGTCCATATCTAGGTAGTCTCTATGCAATTCTACCTTTTTCTTCTTGATAATCTCTAGTAAGTCTAGAAACTACGTAGATAAATCCTAGAACTCTCTTAGGCTAGTGTACAATTTCCTTAGTTTTGTCCCCATATATTCCTACAACTCATAAGTGCAGGCTATGAACTCAGTAATGTTGGTCATATTAACCTTGTAGTATTTGACTTCTTGCTTGAGGTGTCAAATCCTTTCCCTATATTCTTCAATTTCTTGAGTTATGCTCCTTATGTTATGCTTTGTATCTTGCGAGAATGCCACTCCATTCAAGGCCAAGGCTATAGGGTACTTTCTAGTATCGATGAAAAGTGGGGTCTATGTGATTATGGAGAGTGTTGGTTCCTTGGTACTGAAAGAATTTTGCGATATTTCCTTACAATCCTTCATGTAGATTTGTCAAAAATAAAAGAATTGAGACTGTCTACTCTATCAAATTTGGAAGGGGTGAATTCAGCCAATACAAGTTCACCAAGAGGGAAATGGACTCCTATTATAGTAGTTCCTGAAGTTCCAATCATGGTTTCTGATGGCCCAATTTCCATTGGGTTTGTTCATTGTGCCTCCTCTTGATATTTCTTATCGTCTTGTTATTTCTTAAGCCTCATTTTTTCTTCTCGTTTTAGCTTCTCTTCTTACTATTTTCTTATTCTTTCTTGTTCGTGTATCCCTCCCTCTTCATTTCCTCTTATTATTTATATTTCCTACCTACATCTTACCATTGAAGCCTCAATGCTTCAAATTCTTGTTTTGTCTTCTCTCCCTCTATTGTTTCCTTGGAAGTAGCTTCCTATGCCTACTAAATATTTAGTGCTTCATCATCTTTCTCCAATCTTTCTTTTTTAGTTGTTTCCTTGGCTACAAATTCCTTTGTTGTCCTTTCTTTTTGTAGGTGATTCTTTTCTAACTTGTCTTTTCTAGGCCTAGAGATGCATTCCATCCTAAATATTATGTCATCATAATTAATGGCCCTCCTATAGATTTCCTCCTCCCTCCATACTTCATTATGGTAGATCCACCTATATTTGTAGATTTTACAGTGTTGGCTGGTAATGTCCAAGGTGCCATGCATGTGGAATATTTCTTCTCCAAAATCGAAACCCTCCAAGTTTCATACTTATGTTGTTTCCTCTTTGTCATCCTTAAAGTTGTAATCTCCCACATATAAGAGAAGTGGAGGCCAAGGAAAATTATTTTTGAGTCTAAGGCTTCTCTGACTCTGTAAACTAGTGTGTGATGTATATCTTCTTAGAGATCCAACCTATTTGGTATAAACCTAGGGAGTAAATGGGGAGATTTCATGGCTTTGTAGACTCTGATGTATGTCCCCTTCTCCATAACATAACAATCATCTACTTTTGTTATTGCCTACATCACCTTTTCATACATACACAGTGTTGAGGAATAGGACAACAACTGATATGAGGAAATCAAGAATTGTTCATGGATTTTGTGATAATGAATATGGTACTTATTCTCCCATAAGTATTGGAAATAAATGTGCAAGGGAGACCATTGAATTACCACTACTATCCCATACCCGAGAAATCATGGACTACATAGACAATTTATAGAAATTAAGAAGCCATTTGAAATGCAGGGTGTGTCCTAGGCACCGCTTGTTTGGATGCTAAGATGGTCTCTTCTAGAGAAGTTGAGAGAATGACTATCAAATTAAACACGGTGTTAGTTTTAGTAACTATGTGTATAAGTGGCACCCATCATTCTTTGAAATTTATGGCATATTCTTCCCTATATAGTCTACTCAGAAGGGCTCCAAAATTTTTGTATGGGGTTCTCAACAATCTCATAGGATAATTTATTGTTCTCCTCTCCATGAACATTGTCTCGGGGACCCACCAACTCTCCATCACTTCTCTACAATCATATGGGAATTGTAGCATCCATTCTTTAGTGAGGTTGACCTCTGATGCATGGAGTTTTTAATATGTGTAATATGGAGGTCTGAAATGATGTGATAGCTTTCCCATTGGTGTATTTGATAAGCCTATTGTCCAAATCAGCTCAATTGATGATCCATGAGATGGCCTCTGTGAAAGGAAAGACAACATGGTGCACAACCATTTTGTGCAACTGGGAATGTTTGATTACCTGGTAGACTCCATCATCCAGGTCAATATCCCCAGGGAGAAGTGGCATCACTAGATATGTATCTTCCCAAAACATTTGGTATACATAACCCCATCTATAGACAATACCGGGATCCATGTAGCATCTTGTTTCATTATATGTTGGTTGTACGGCGCCAAAATCTACTTCTATTTCCTCCTCTTTGTCTAGGGTCATTTCAATGATAAGGTATTTTCCCTTTCTATCCTTCTTGGAATCAATATCAAAATACTGCACCTCATCCATGTTAACAACATAAAACACTAGCATTGTTAGTTTTAAAAGATATAAATTCATGTGTGGAGACAAGCATCTAAGGATTCAAAAAATTATTATCTATTGATGGTGGCTATCTTCATGAGAGGAATTTTGTACTTGAGAATGTTATTTCAATGCCCCCCCTAAAACTCATGGTATTTACTGTTTCTTCCAGAAGGGGGAAATCCCAATAACGGATCTGTGTGGGTTCAAATGGGAAAATAGGGGAAACAACTAATAAATTCATCATTTATTTGAAAGTTCTAAACAAAAATATGTTATTGCTTGGTCGAGTTTGATAGGAGGAAAAAATCAGAGCCTTTTTTTGGGAATAGAACACGGCTCCATTCCCTTCAAGCAATGTCCACGATACATTTGGAGGCCAACTCCGCTAGCAGGGGTGGAATGGAGAATGAGAGGAAAGGGGGACCTGGTAAGATGGAAACGATTCATCCTCCCTAGTGGGCATAAAGATAATTTATTTCGATAAGAAAAAAACAGTTTTGTTGGGAGAAGGAAAAAACTTATATAGCATGGTCATACAAAATATTGGGGAAAATGGATGGATGCATGCAATCCCTTGATTGATTCATTTCTTTAAGTTGCTTAGGGAATCCTAGGGCCACGTGGAAAGATGTTTCTAGTTAGGGTGGATTCCTTTTAATTTATGGGAATTTGTAAATAAATGATCTCCCTATACCTTTGGGGATGAATGCATACCTAGAAGAAGTCAATTGGTGAGCTTTTGGTAAGGGTCCATACGACGATTCGATCATCGTTCATATTGAGATGTTGTGCGGTGAATTTGGTGAACTCGAGGAGGAACGACAAGTGAGAAAATGACAAGTGAAATGGTGGAAATATTGAATAAATAAGGGGCAAACTTGTTTTTATATGTAAAAAAAAACTTTTTGACACATTTGACCCTTTTTTCTAAAATTTCAAATATGTCACATCAAGGTCAAATCACGGTATCACATGCAAGGAAACTTTGATGAGGCATGATAAGAAAGTTTGTTGTCATGATTTAAAACTTAGGGAGGTGCAATATATCACACAATAACATTTGGGAACGATACACTATAGAAGGGAACAAATTCATTGAAAGCGATGCGTCATGCCTAAAATCATCCTCTATGTGATATGTGATATATCACATGCTTGGAAACTTTTGATCAATATGATACATCGTAGAAGAATATTTCAGGCATGTGATATAACGTGGAGAAGGGAAACTTCAAGTTGAATTTTTTCCAAAATATTCGAAGTTTTTTTTCTTCTTTTTGTCGTGATGAAGGAAACGTTGTTGCGATGCAGTGTATCGTTCCCAAAACTAACTTCATTGCAATACAAAACAAAGAAATCAAGTTTTTGTGCGCTGTGAAAAATATTTGTTTTACAAATTTGGAAGACTTCAAAAGGACAAAATGGCTCAAAAGGTTTAGGAAAAAAGATGAAGGTAATTCTTTGGATCCTAGTGAGTTATAAGAAGGAAGAGCAAGACTAACTTCATAGAAAATTTCAAAGTAAAGTGATCAATCCAAAGCAAGTCCATGAAGGCTTGAAAATCCAAAAAAGAAAAGGAGGGGCCCCGTGTTATTTTCTACCATCATCAGATCGTGGAAATAAAAAATAGTATGAGGTGGGGTTGTAGCTAGCTCAATAGTTGGTGACACACTAAGTGAAACCATGCATATCCACAAACAAGATTTAATATAATTACTATTTCTGTTATGGAAAGATTCTAGATTTGATAAAGCATCTAAGCTTCAGCTCGATGAATCCCACTATACCTTGTCCTTTAGATTAGATGGATGAGTATTCCTTTCTAGTTTGAGAATATTACTAGTTATAGTTGCGAGGAAAAAATATGAAGTTCATTCCTTGACTTAGTTCTTCCTTAGAGGCCAATGTAGTGTCAAAAAATTATTACATACAATAATGCTAAATATTTAGGTTAATTATTCACAATATTTTGGTGTTGCTATGCTACTAGTGAGCATCCATAGCCCCGACAGAGTCACCTTGGTATCACAGGTCTTTCTCCACTACCACGGAGAAACCATAACCCCGACGAAGATACCTACATGTCCCACATGATCTGAAATGCCTTTCCCAATCCTTTATCTTTGGTTTATTCTTTTAATAAAGAGGTGGATGGGGGATTTCAGACATCCTTTAAAGGTATGTGGGATGATATATGTTAGCGAAAACTATTTCATATGTGATTGTTTTATGATAAGCACCTTCCTTACATGCAACACCTTGGGTACTCCATCAACTTCTGGGTAAAACAACCATCATTATAAGATGTATGAGTGGAGCCTCAAAGGCAACCAAAAATCTGTCCAAAATTAGGACTAATTTGTTTATAGTCATATGTTGTTCACCACTAAGTTTGAGTCTCGGGCACTAAAATGAGGTAACGAATATAGAATAAGAACTAGTGTCCACAATATTGGGCTTAAAGTGGATTTCCATGATTCTGATCAATTGTACTCAAGGAACTTCAAGAAGTCAAAGTATTAGTAACAACTGATCAGTTTCTAGAAAAGGATACAATTGAAAATTCTTTGAGAATGAACTAGTTAAGCAAAGAAAATGACTAAAAGAAAAGAAAGAAACAAGCAAATTCAATTTACACAAACAAAAATAAGCATAATTTGAATGCAAAATTGAAAAGACCAATTAAAATAAAACTACTTTTGTACAAGTCATATGTCTAGAAGATAGCTAATTGAAGTATCTTTTCAAGACTTGGTCATTGACATGAAGGCAATCTACCTATCTTTTGATATTTTGCAGTCTTTATGTTCCTAGGCCAAGTTTCTCCACTACCAAATAAGGACCAAGCCATGCATGTTGGAATTTAGAATGTTTACCTTTTTCTTCATGTGGTTTGTCCCATTTCAACACAAGGTCTCCCACCTGGAAGTCCTACTTTTCCCCACATACTTATTTTCAAAGCATCTTTTAATTGTCTGTTGGTGAACAACAAATTTCTTCTTTCCCTTCTCTCTTTCTTCTTCGAGTTTGAGAAGGGTGTCAACCCTCCTCTATATGACTAGGCAATTATGCCCATGTGAGGTCTGAGAAAATTGGAGAGAAGGAAAGAAGATATTTGGGGGAAGGGTGGATTCTTTCTTATTGACTAAGAAGTAGGGAGATGTTACTAGAGAGGCTTTTTGGGTTAATTTGTGAGACTAGAGAGCATTGAGTAAGGCATTGTGCAAATTCCTTTGATGGTCAACTACATTTCATTTTTGGATACGTATCAGGTTTTTATTAGTGGATTTAGCTATGCCATTTAACTAGGGGTAATAGTTAGTTTCATATCAAAAAATGAACCCTCTATCTAAATTTTTTTTAGTTAAATTTAAAGAAAAAAAGTATGTAGCATTATAAAAACAAGAGTGGTTGGAACACCAAACCCGGTGATCAAATGGTGCTCTAAAAAATGAATCACAACCTCCTCATTTCCCTTTGTCAAAGGTATAGCCTCGTTCCACCACGTGAAGTAGTCTGTAATAGTCAAAATGTATCAATGTCATATAAAAGAGTGTAGGTTTATTTCACCAATGACATCTAGTCCCCATTACTCAAAAGGTTACTAAAAAACCATGGGTTGTAAAGGGACTATGGGCTTCTTCTCTTGGACTGCACACTTCTGACATGCCTTTAAGTTTTAGGTATAACATGGGTGTATTTGAAAACTATTGGGCAATAATAACCATCTCTTAGGATCTTATGGGTTGTAGTCTCACCGAAAAAGTGTCTTCCAATGGGTCTGTCATGCAATTATGTGAGGACTTTATCAATGTTTTGCTTCTCAAGGGAACTAAGAAGTACACCATTGTATTTCTTCATAATAATATGCCATTAATGAGATGGAACCAAGAAGATATGAGCCTTAAGGCCCTCTTATGTCTAGAGTTCAGTTGACTTAGGGAAGTGTCATGCTACAAACAATGCTTGAGATCATTGTACTAGGAATCAAATTAGGAAGTCACATAAAGAACTTCCTACAGGTAAAGTGGCAACTCATTTTATCATCCTTCTTGTGATGAATCAACTGGATCCAAACATCTAGCTACTAACTTGCATAGGCCTTGACCTGTAACTATAGTGGAATTTTTGAACTCAAGGTAATATTCTTGGATGGAGGTCATCCAATTTCCTCTTCACTCTCCGAATTATTTTTGTGCAAACATTTCCCTCACTGCTAGGTGAGGCATTATTATATTGGTGTGGTTTTTTAGGATATAGGATCTAAATTGTTAGTCTATCTAGTAAAAAAAAAACATATTTATCAATTGTTGAATAATTCAACTCATCCCCTTGTAGAGCAGTTCTCATGAATGAAATTAGGCACTAACTCCCTTGCTTGTATTTATGGGTGAGCATTACTAGAAGGGAGTGATCAAGAGAAAAAGTGTATATTGAGAAATATTTACCGAAGTCTAGGCTATGCAATGTTGGAGATTCCTTCTCAATAGAGGTTCATTTGAACTAAGCATACTTCTTGATCATTTGTTGAAAATGCTTCACTATTTTAGTAAAATCAACCACAAATATTCATACAAAATTAATCTTTATAAATAAATATTGCATGGACTTCTTATTGTTCGACATGGGGATTTGCATAATAGCTTTCATTCTTTCTAGATCTACAAAAATCAATATTTAGAAACGATATGCCCAAGCAAATTTCCTTCTAAAATAGTGAAGATGCTTTTCTTTGGATTCAAGGATATGCCATATTTTTTGCATCTCTCAAAGTTTTTTTTTGGTTGGTGTGGGTGGTTTGATCTCTTCTTGGAATAAATAGTGACATCATCAAGGTAAACCATGACGCTTTGATTGATTAGTCCTTTAAATATTATTTCCATAGCATGTTGGAATGTTGCACCCATGTTATTATTGTGAATGTAATTTTGCAGTAAGCGAATGTTCCCCACTTCATGTGGAAAGTAGTCTTTTTTTTACCGACATAATCAACAACTAGTCGGGAACATACTCATGTGACACATGGTTGTGTTATCCAACTATTACCACTATAACCTCCAGGCATGCCAACACAACCCCTCACACGACATAGAAGGTAAGTCGAGGGTTTCAAATCGATGACTTCACATAACAGAGTGCCTTAATAGTACACCATCATCGATTGTTCTACACCCCGGGGGATGCAGAAAGTAGTCTTCAATTGGTCATACTTGGATACTAAAACCTTATTTTATTTGGAGAAACTGTCTTGTAAGGAAAACATTTCAAAACTAGAGATGAGTTGGAGGATTTACTCGATTAGTGGAACCTGGTAATTGTCTTTTTCCAATGCTTGGTTCAGATTTGGAAATCTACATAGAGTCTGATTTCCCCTGAATTCTTTCTCAAATACACCAAATTCACTACCTAAGTTGAATGGAAAAAATTGAATATGTTCTTGGTGCCGAGAAGCTTCTTCAGTTCCTCTTCTATTAATGGTTCTAGTGTTGGATGAAATTTACACAGTTTCTGTTGAAAAGGCCTCGCTTCTTCCTTGAGGGATATGAATGTTGTATAATCCTAGTGTCATACATTTTGATATCCTCATAAGTCTAAGAAAATACATCTATGTACTTTGTGAATAGTTGGATGAAGGTCTTTTTATTAGTTTCACTGTAGCCTGTTCCAAAATAGATAAATTTGGGATTCTCTTGGGTACAGAGGTTGATTAATGTTTGCATCATGGAATAACTATTTGTCTTTATGTTGAAAGCTAATTGAAATGCCGATTGTAAGTTGAGTAGATTTTCCAAACAATTAACACTCCTCTTGGTACTAGGTTACCTCTAAAGCTATCCAATCCATTTTTTCACTTATGTGTAGCCTTTTCATGCTCTTCATCATCAATGATAACATCCTGGAAGGTGCCAACATTAGTGAGGAACTTTTTGATCTACTCATTTTTATTTAACACCCTCTAGTTCATGATTTTATCTAGTATTGAAGGCCTAAAAATCAATTCAACAAAAAAACCATTCTTTAACAAGATAAACCTTGAAGTTGCATTATCCAAAGTGTATGCATCAACATTTTACGAGTGAGGAATGAAAGTAATATTACATGCTTAAAATTTTTCAATTTACTTCCATACCTCCTATTGGTATCCTTTTAAATGCGGGGATAGACAATGTATATAATTCTTTACCTATTTGACAATGATCTTGGAATCACCAAAAACCTTTAAACATTTCACCTTGACGTCAATAGATTTCTTCAAACCTTTAACCAAGGCCTTGTATTCAAAAACGTTGTTGGTGCATTCAAACTCTAATCGATGGGAAATTAGAATATTCTTCTTAAGCAGGTCTATTAAAATGAAACCTGCCCCAATTCCCTCTTGTGACCTGGAGCCATCGAAAAATAAAGTCCAAATGTCAGTACCTACATCAAAGTTAGTGGAACTAGTACTAGCTATTTCTACTAATGTATAGTCATTTGCATCAGTCCGAGTGCAATGAAGGAATTCAGACTATTTGTCTAGTTGCATGGGTGATTGATGAGTTGCATAACACCCACAATCAATTTCCAAAATAGTTTATTGACATAGAATGAGAAAATTTGATAGGCTCGTTCTAACCTTCCAACTTTGTGACAATATATTTCATGTGGGATTCATTGTCCATCCTATTTTGATTGACCAATCTTTACTCAACAATAATCCATATGCTTCAGGAATATCACCGACCAAAATGTCAATGACATGACCAACCTTGACATTTGATGCTAACCTGATCATGCCATCTTTAAACTCACCCATAACCTTTACATAAGATATACTACTTAAATGATTTTGGTCATGCATTTAGAAGGGACATCATTTATTCTTTGGTAGACAGAATGAGGCATTACATTAGAAGATGCTCCTAAATCTACCAAATAATTATGTGCATTGTAGTTGTAGATCTGAAGGGTCAACAAGAATGGAGGTATATGTGATTTTGAGTGTGTGCCTATATTGGCTACATTAATAGTAGCTTTAAGAGTTTCTTTACCCCGCTTATTGTTTTCTACAGGTTTGGGTTTACTCTCAAGAGAAATGGTGGTTTTTTGTTGTGTGTTGGCAAGAGTTTTGAAGGTACTCCGGAGAAAATCTCTTTGTTGGGGTAAAGTATAGATGCCATACTTAAAAACATCAGATTTCATTTTCTTCATGTCCTCATTGACATTGTATTCGATGAGTTTCATGTTGGATTGCTTACCGATGTATTGGTGGCTTGAACAGTCCTGATGGAAGATTTAGATGGGGGTCATGTGTTCTACCCTAAGCCTAAGTGGGAGTAGTAAAATTTCTAAAGGATGAAGTTGGTTTGGTAGGAAGAGTGGTGTTAAGCATAGGTCCCTTACTTTTTAGGCTGTAGATTTTTTATGCGGGTTGGGGGTCATGTACATATCCTAAGGATAACTCTCCTACTACATAATTATATGAGTCTGCCACCCAGTCCTAGAGTATCATGGTAGCTTCTCGAACCATGTCTCCTTTTTTTGTAGTTTCTTCAATCTCAACCTCTTGGAAAGACTTTTTAGAAAGAGACTATTGGTCAAGTAGTTGATTTATGACCAAGATCATTGAGTTGATCCACTATGGACATGTCTTCTCAGAATGATTAGCTTGGTGGTAAGTACATAAGTGGTCCATTCCTACCAACTCCAGATTTAGATTCATATTTGAGGGTTATGGAGGTTTATATTGGTTGTTGTCTTTTCTATGGAAGGTTCTAAAAGTTCTATGAGTGGACGTCCCTTCTACTAAATTATTTTTGAGGTCAACAACTTCACTAGATAACTTCTTAACCAACTTAAGACACCTTATAAGTTAGTGAGCTCCTTTTCTACAAGTTTGGTTAGCAACAAAGGATTCTTTCCTACAGCCACATATTTTTTATCTTCCCCTCCTATGTTCCCTACCAATGTGAGCATTTCATTTTATACCTTCTTGGCCTCTTTGAAATTCTCTGCTAGAGTGGCCTTACCAGTTCTTTTGACGAACATGGTAATAAACACATACAAGGTAGATGTGTAATATTCCACTACTATCGTTTCTACGGGTTGTGCATTAACATATAACTTATTGAAGATAGTGGTGAAGCATTGGTTAATGCCTCTGATTCATTATTTATTCTCCATTTTAATGGATATTATTTTTTTCAAAAGAGTAGAAAGAGTTTTCTCTTCACCAAATTTACTGATAAATTCCCTCTCAAAATCATCCTAGCCTTGGATGGAGCCTTCTAGAAAATTGTAATATCAGGTAGATGCTTTATTTTTTATAGTGTAGGGGAATAGTCTGCAGTACCACATCTTCATATTCAACATTCATTAACCTCACATCAAGGTAGAAATTCTATATATGATCTTTAGGAATGCATGACTTGTCTGGATCGAATTTGGGTAGAATCCTCTCAAGATGTTTAGGCAAGTCATGCAACTAGACTCCCAAGTTAAGAGCTCCTTGGGACATCTATGTGGGTAGGTGGGGTTGGTTTCCATCCATTTGGTTGTTTATCAATGGGTTCAAAATTTACCCAGTTGTTATGGATGTTTAGGCAAGTCATGCAACTAGACTCCCAAGTTAAGATCTCCTTGGGACATCCATGAGGGTAGGTGGGGTTTGTTTCCATCCATTTGGTTGTCTATCAATGGGTTCAAAATTTAGCCAGTTGTTATGTTATGCTCAAGTCCAGAGGGTGGACATCAAGGTGACTCTGGAGGCAATGGTGGTATTTGGTCCAAAGGTTGAAGGATTTTCTGCAAGGTAAGTTCAACCAAGTCCTCTATGAAATAAACAAGAAATGCTTGTAGAGTTTGGATACATATTTTACAGGCAGGCCTGCATTTGGGTAACATAGGTGCTAAGGGTAGATCACCAATTTGTCAAGCTAACACCCGAGTAATGTGCCATACAATGTTAACCTCATGTTTATCAAAAAATAATTTTTGATAAGGCAACTCAATATTTTTTAAAATAAGGGAGCTATCTTCAAAATTAGACTCCAATTCAACGTTGTTGCCCCTAGTATGGAAAGTATTTGGATTGAATTTCATGGGTTGAAGGATTAGAGGTTTGACCACATGAATCCCGAGTATGTCTACCAACCATTCAACTCAAGTCCTTATTCTAGCACCAATTTCTATTGACATGGACAAAATTCCCTTCAACAGAGAGGGTTACTCCTTGGTATAAAGTCCCAATTAGAACTCACAATGTTTGGGATAGGAAACCCATCCAAATTCTATCCATACAACCATTACTAAATGAGTGGGGTGATGATGAAAATGCTAAGCAAATTATGCAATATGCGATTAATCTAAGTGTAGAAAGAAAACTATCATAATCATATCTTGGCTAGGAGAAAAACTAATTAAGAAAATACAAGGTTAATTACAAATTCCTTCTTGCATTTCCAAATAGTTAATTGGTAAATAAAAATAGAAACACATAAATATGAATGATATGGGTGAACAAATTAGTCTAGAACATCAATTCATTCACAACCACCTATCTACCAACTTAGAATGATAAATATCAAAAAAGTAATTTAAATGAAAAGCCATAAAATTCACAGAAGGATAGTCAACACATGAACAACATAACCTAAACACTAGAAATAGTTCACAACAAGTCCATTACACAACACCATTTACTCCTCAAAAAATGGTCCCGAGGGATTCTTCTCGGTAAAATTCTTTGAAGTAGTTCTCAAAATTACAAAACAAAGAACCTTTGATATAAGTTTCTCTTGGATATATATAGCCTACATATTGAAATTGTTTCTTGAGACTTCTTGCATTCCCTTTGATATTTACAACCTTTGGACTTCTATTGTCTTGTCCTTTTCCTAAAATATTATACAACTATACATTATTACCAAAAATATCATAACCAACCTTGTGCTCTATCTTCAATATATGTTGTCCAAACTTCA
>SNQJ01S0194835.1:6845-17639 GCA_010110895.2 Picea sitchensis | reverse complement strand
TGTGATATACAAATTGACAGTCAGACTCTCAGGCTGGCGGGCTCAAGATTTCGCTTCTATTCTTCTGTGACCTATAAACAGCTTCCGGGGTTCCGCGATATACAGATAATCCGCCATCATTCCCTATTATGTGTTACACATTTTTGCACTCAAAATTTCCGAGACATATAATTTGACCGTCGGGTCCTCACGTTTCCTGAGTATCCCTTGACACCCTATTTCATACTCCATCCCCTTTGAGCCTGTATGTGACATCCAGAACAATTATGAACAATATACAATGCATATGCTTATTTAGTTGTTTTGATGTTCATGTACACATGCTTGCACCATAAAAAGTTAGATGAGTGACATGGGCATGAGTAGTCAATCATCGCAAACATCAACAGAACGACAAGGCCAATGGTAAAGATTCATACATTGTTCTCTTGCTATGTTTACCAAACAAATATCCTGAGTTATTTATTCATATATGCCATGATAAATATGTTGATGTCATCTGCAACACATGCTTTGCAGTTCACAAGAAGTATCAACGAGCCCAAGTGAAACACCCAACATAGTGCAAGCTCAGCAGACTAAGAGGTATGGTTACAAAACTCTGACGTGCATACTTCATCCATATTGTGCGTCTACTTGTACACTTATTCCAAAAAAAAAGAAAACAAAAAAATGATACAGATTGCCATTCACATTACTTTTTTTGTTCAAAAAATGTCACGAGGTCTAAACTTATAACACCCAATATACTATTGATAGAAGGCTTGAACATCTGCCGAACTGGACAAGTGTTTTTTGGGGACATAATGGTCGTGTATAACACCTACTTAGACAAGGTAAACAAAACTAGATGCATTGTGCATGCTAACATGACAAACAAGGAAGCCATGATGATAGTCACACTGACTATCCCTACACAACTTGTCCAGAAACATGCACAAAATATCTTGTCAGGTAATGGGATATCCGCTACAATTTTTAATATATTGTCAAAAACAGTATATGATCGTGGTGATTATGATTGGATTATATCACTCAACGAAACAAGTATTGTGGAAAAAGTTCTCACGATTTGTTCAGAATATTGTTTCATATTGGACACAAAAATCAGCCAACTTGCACAGAGCAACGACACTTACCCAATCAAAACTATTGGTGCAGCTTTCACACTCGCGAGAAAAGTTGGATCGCAACACATTCTTCATATAAAAGATGGAGAGTCAGAAAACGACAAGGAAATGGTATCGTTCTCCATATCCAGTTTTGTCCTTTACTTTCACATGCTCATATATCTCACTTATGTTACACAACTATTACACTATTCCATGTTGCACCTGCAATTGTTCGACACCTATTCAAATTTATTTTCCTCAATGGAACAACAATTGCATAAAGGGAAATTTCCACTTATGCTCTTAAAAAATATAACAAAGAAAGGAGATGTTAAAGAAAGGATCTTTCGCACAACCCCATCAAAATTTGTAACAGAATTGCGAACAGACATAGTACAAGATCTCAAGAAACTAACTAGCTCAAAAACTATTGTGTGTATACATCTACAATTCCATCCACACTTTTCTCATAAAAATTGCCTTGAACAATTTTCTGCAGTTATTTTATTGTACACTTGTATATTATATTTTTCAATATATTAACTACTATGCTCACGTGCGTAGGTCAAGGGCATTTTGGTTGCAGTGAATGCGTACTCGACCTCCTTCAAGCCTGTATGTGCCAAATGAAATTCTCCTGCTTTTGTCTCTGCTTTCATAAATGATGGCACAATTGATTGCCTATGATGCAGTAAAAAATGCCTTACATATATAGACATTTCCTCAACGCTTCCATCTGAATCCTCAACAACATAATTGTACATTGTACAATTAGACAACCTCTATTACAAGATGTGCTTCCTGGGTTAGCATAATTTCCATATGAAGTATACCTATAGAAAAAGGAAAACATTGTCTACAAGTTACGCAACTTTCGCGTCCATAGAAAATTTAAATGAGGACAATGCCATACTGCATATCGGCTAAACCAAAAAAAAAAATTCATATCAAATGTTGACAAGAAACAAAACAATCTCATCTATATATGTCCATGCTACCCAATGAGGATATGAATAGAGTTTTGTAGTGCCATGGAAAATTGAACTGGAAGTGCATAAGATTGTTCAGTCCAGGAATGAGAAGCACGAGGACAGACCTCATACAAAGTATCCAACTGTGAATAAATCAGGTCCACCCTTTGAGCCGTCAATATGGCTTGCTCCTCTAAATAGAACCATTAGGAATTTTCAATAATATTGAAAATTTGGCATTGTTCGAACTCCATTAAGTTAAATGTTGACACTCTTTTCCAGAACTAGTAATGTTAGAACATTGTCAGGTCAACATGATCTTGGTCCATAGTGCTATCAGAAGCAAATGTTCATAGTGATCTTGGTTCATAGTAATATAGTAATCGACAGATTTCTTGGTGTCCATTTGAGGATTTGGTTATAGATGGGATACAATGCCCAATCTCCGCTGATTTTTTCCTGTCTTGTGTTTGGCAAACTTTTGTTCATGTGCTTTCGTACTGTAGTTCAAGGTTCTCATGGACCTTATTTTTGAATTATGGTTGGATGATAGATTCAGGATCTTAGCGTTTTTTCTATGATATTAAAGAATATAGAAGGCATGCTTTGCCTTTTAATGTAAGCTCTATGAAACAAATGTAATATGTAGTTCATTTTAACACTTTTACTTGATCGATGAAATTACCAAAATTCTTCTTCGGAAATATTATGAAATAACAGGATATATGCTAGGTGAAGTCCAATGGGACTATGATATCAACCACATAAAATTAAAATTAAAATTCGTCTTTGTTATACGTATGGTGAAGTTGATAGTACAATAATTTTACTTGAACAACCCTCCATTGATTTTTCTATAGCTTTTCAATGCTTCTCTTATGCAAACACATCCTGTAAAGTATAACCATGACTCACTTTCTTTATTCCTTGATTGAAGAGCATGCTCACCTGTCTAATGCACTTCATAGTTACTGTTAAGACCATCAATGGGGCTTTGTTAAGATCAATTACCACTTCCGAAAATTTCCCTCCCCTTTCTTTTTCCCCTCTACTTTCCCTTTCTGGTTACTTAGTCATTTTTCAGAAAATTTCTAAGTGTGCGGGTTGGCGGATTCACGCGTTCATATTTCCACTGATGCTTTTATATCACAAGTTTGACCTACCGCTTCCCTGTTCCATACTCAAGAAATTTTTCGATCATGGGTTCTCAGCTAGGAGGGCTCAACATTGTGCTTACATTGTTCCGCCCTCTGCAAACAACACCCAGACTTCCCCGATGTACAAAATGACAACCAAATTCCTCTTTATTTTTCTCCTCTACTTTCCCTTTCTGGTTACTTAGTCATTTTTTTGAATGTCTCATGCTTTTATATCACGAGTCCGACCGACCGCTTCCCCATTCCATACTTGGCCACTTTTTCCATCGCCGATTCTCGGGAAGGCTTGCTCAACATTGCGCTTCCAATGTTCTATGACCTACAAACAACACCCGGAGTTCCATGATGTACAAATTGACCATCGAAGTCAGTCATCATGCCATGTTCCATGTTATACATTTTGCAGTCAAAATTTCGCAGACATACAATTTGAGCATCGGGCCCTCACGTCTCCTAAGTATAACTTGTGACCCTATTTTGAAGATGGACTGACCTCTTTCCATACTTGGCCATTTCTTGGAATCTCTTTCGTGGGTGGTCAGGTTGGTGGGTTCACGAAATGTCCAATGCTTAATCGCTCTTTGTCATCCCCTCCACCTTCGCACTTCTTTCTAGATATGAAATTATTAAGCTTTAATGCTAACATCTCATCATGAAGGAACCGTTAATATTGTCATTAATGTCTGAAAGGTTGGACATTAGATAGAACATTCAATTCCATTTCATACAGTTTCAAACCAACATTCAATTCCATTCGTAATGTAGATAGAACATAGCAACACTAATTCATGATGTGGGAGTTGGGGCCTTGCCCAAGAAATTTCGTTCTCATCTCAACCTTGCTGAGCGAACGATCTCTTATTTCCCTCTCGCTTCCTTGATTCCTTCACTCCAAAATGAAACATTTTATTGGTTGTCCATCCGCTGGCCTCTATTTGAGCACTTTTACTTTATTAATGAAATTACCAAATTTCTTCTTCGCAAATATTTTGAAAAAAAAATGATATGTGTTAGCTTAAGTCAAATGGGGCTATGAAATCAAACACAATATTAAAATTCAAGTTCAGCGTTTTTATACTTACGGTCAAGTTGACAGTACAATAAGTTTATTTCTAGATATGCAAGTATTAAGCTTTATTGCTAACAACTCATTGTGTAGGAAGTTTAATACTTAAAATAATATTTCAAGGCATTAAACAATGTATCAAAAACACAATTACTCCCACAGGTTGCAATAAAAACAAATCTTCAACAAAGCATTGGCTGACGCACCCCAGCCGTCTGAAATGACCAATATCACAATCTACAAAATCGACCTCCCTATTATCGAATCAACAAAGATGAATATTATGGGATCAAAGAAAATTTTTTGTGTGTGAGAATTGAATTGGAAAAACTTGTTACTTATTCTACTTTTTTAAGGCCTTATCATAGTAAGAATGCAAACTTATCCTAGCCCACTGTTATCTACAAAATCCAAACATCAACAATGCTTGTAAATCAACTATACATAGTTATAGGAAAAAATCAAGTTATAATTTATATTTGCATTTGCTCACACCCTTTTTAATGATACAAGCACAATAGAAAATGAGTATGTGGATAAAATATTGGACTAGAAAATAATGAATTTGCAACAATGGGGCTTGTTTGAGACCAATTCTCGCTTACGGAAATTGCCCTCCTCTTTTCTATCTTCCCACTCTCTTTTATCCCCTTCTTTTCCCTCTTCTATACTTAACTGAATTCCCCTTTCCTTTTCTTCTCTACTTTCTCTTTTTGGTTACTTAGTCATTTTTCCGAAAATGTCTAACCGCGCAGGTTGGCAGACTCACAGGTTCACCTTTCCACTCATGCTTTTATATCACGACTCCGACCGACTGCTTCTCCATTCCATACTTAGCCACTTTTTCGATCACGGATTACCAGGTAGGTAGGCTCTAGATTGAACTTCCATTGTTTCGTGACCTACAAACAACACTCGAACTTCCACGATATACAAATTGACTTCCAGACTCCCACATCATCCCCTCTTTCATGTTTCACATTTTTCACTCAAAATTTCAGAGACATACAATTTGAGCGTCGGGGACTCATGTCTCCTGGGGATCCCTTGTCACCCTATTTTGAAGCCCGTCAGACCTCTTTCCATACTTGGCCATTTCTTGGAATCTCTTTCGTGGAACCTCGGGTTGGCGGGTTTACAAGTTTCATGTGCCCGCCACCTTCACACTTCTTTCCAAGTATGAAATAACTAAGGTTTAATGCTAACATCTCATCATGCAACTATCGTAAATATTGTCATTAATGAGAAAAAGGCTCGAGGAGACAGACACACTGACTATCCCTACACAAATTGTCCAGAAACATGCATAAAAGATCTTTCCAGGTAATGGGATATCTATTACAAATTTCAAAATATTAGCGAAAATGCGTTCAAGTGATCGTTTCCCTATTCCATACTTAGCCATTTTTTCGATTGTGGGTTCCCAGATAGGTGGGCTCAAGATTTCAAACATTGTTTGGAGCAAACATACCTTCTCGTAAACTTATGGTAGCAACTCTACAACATTTCTATGGAGATACAATGAACATATTCGGGCGTGAGGACCAGAACTTCGTGTGGTCCAGGGAATACTCTTACTACTCATCCCCTTCTGCCTAGAACGAAGTAATTTGGACCTCTGGAGTTGCTCATGGAGGTTGTGTCCCTGAAGTTTTTGACTGCAAGGAGGTGGTATCTTAGTGCGTCCAGAGATATATTTCAATCCAAAGAATTATTCCACTGCGTAACCACTCTCATGTTTCTTTGTCACCTCAGGTCTTCCGCAAGATGTTGAGATTGTCGGAGCCAACATTGACCTTCATAGGAGAAGACTGCAAGCAATTCTTAGAAAATCATGATAACGGGTTGGACCTCTTACCCAAGTTCCTGGAAGACCCGATGACAGTTCCTGAAGATATCACAAGGTTGCAGGTTAGTTCGTTTAGAAATCCATTTCGGAAAATTGTCGGCTTGTTTATAAGAATAACGGGACAAGAATCCACAACAAGCATTTCCCACATGATTCTTTATATTTTGTATTTCACAGTCAAGGAACAAGCCATTTTTTATTGGGGGAAGCTAATTTCCATTGAAATTTATTCCCAATTGTGACAATTCAAAGAGAAGAAGAATTTTTTTATGTCATCCTACTTGGTTTTCGCGATAGCGCATTATTGTCCGTTTCCAAAATTGTCTSTGTGCAAGAAGGTAAACTATGAATTCATCCCATTAACCTTTTGGTTCCAKGCCTTTTGGAGGCACAAGGCCTCCCATTGTTTTTATGAGGTTTTTAATGACTTTGTCTCAGTTTTCAAATATTTATTGTTAGGAAAGGATGCTCCCTGGATGTTTGACCAAGAAACCAAGTTTTTGGATAGGAATGGGACACTTGAACAAGGGGAGAATTACAGTGTAATAATGATTTTTGGCTCCAAGGAAAATCTTGCTTTCCTTCCATGTCACTTTACAAACATAATGTTTGTTACAGAAATAACAAGGCAATACAACTATTGTATGCATTTTTTCCATGAGAAGAGAAAAAAGAAGTTCATTCCTTTTCCTTGGAGAGTTAGGGACTTCATGTTCAGGAATGTCAATAATATTGATGAATTCGTAGGCCATTTCAACAACTTGAACCTAGCATATGCTGAAAGGATAAGAGGGTTTGACCCTCATGGGATTTTTGTAGAACATTTACCAGCAGTTGGATTCAACAATTCTTTTATCCATACACACTTGAACAAAGATAGAGACAATGAAGACAACACTCCTTCTCCTGACGCTGGCAACCTAGAGACATTGCAAAGCACCGTTGAATTGTACAAACAACATGGAAAAGGCCTCGGTGAGAAGAGTGTCCAATCCCTAGATACCACTCCCAAGAGTACGATAACCCAGAGCATCGATCCAACAACCCACCCCAGTAAGAAAGAAACCCAGAATTCTTCAAAATGAGTAGGAGATAAGAACCCTCCTTGCAGTAAAATTGATAGTTCTCACAAGCTTCCCATGAGGAAGAAGAGAAAAAACATTGTAGGACAAGAGAAAGAGACCAAAACTAAAAGTGAAGACATGGAACTTGAGACTGATCTAGATAACGCATTCCACAATGTTGATCAGCCCGGGGACGTGATCCACCATGATCCCCTAATGGAAATAGTTGAGATCTAGATTTTTGATGAAGATGAATCCTTTGTATTCCAGAGCATTGTTTTTTACAACGAATCTAAAAATTTAATTATTGAAAAGAGAGATGTAAGAAATAAGAAAGGGAAATCTCGTTCATATATTAACCTTAGGAACATCCAGCCATCCCAAATCTCCCGACTTCACTGAGCAACTAGAGATGCTCTTGATGATTCCATTGGAGGCATTGAGGTGGAGAATGCCAGACTGAAGGAATAATCAAAGAATTGGAGGAAGTTATGATTCATATCCCATTGCTTGCTAGTCCTTTAGAAATATCCATGCCTGCCACCCCTGCATCCAAGTTAAAAGGATCCTCCATCCTCCTCATATTGTGTAGAGGTTATGTGGAGAAGAATATCAATAAAAGATTGGAGCTAATTACTCAATCTTGGGAAACATAAAAAAATATAACTTATTTTGGAATGAGGTCACATGCTTTGCACAAACATTTGTAGGCAGATTTAAAAAATGAAGAATGTTTCTATCTAGAGACTATCCTCCCTTTTGGCATCCATGTCACCAACATGACAGATATGATAAGAAGACAAGAAGATCTCCCCTCCCCAAACTAGATCAAACAATTAAATGCATGATGGAAAGAGAAAGTTAAGAACCTACATCTCATTGTCCAATCATGTGAACAAGTCATATCAAAGAAAGAATAATTATTCAGAAAGCTGGCCAAAATAGACTTAGCCAAAAGTACCAACGAGGTCCAAGACCACAACTTAATCCTCAACTCATTTTTCTTAACCAAGCAAGCCTTCGATGAACAAGTTGATATTTTTAAGGGGTTGTCTTTAGAAAAGTTATACGACATCCTTGAATATGGTGAAGATGAAGTGGACAACTGGCTAATGGACTATTCGGTACAAAATGAAGAAATTGAACAAGCTATGCGTAATCTTTCTATCGATCTAAGGGAATTAGAAATCAATCTTTTCAACATTGAAATCGAGGATGAGATCAACATGGCACCCATGAGAAGCTACACTAAATAATGGCTCCAAAGGGCAATCGACAAACTCACCGACGAAGTGCAACCAACAGTTGGCATGATTCCAATAGTCGTCGACGAGATCAATAAAAAAGCATCAACAAGCAAATAGCAAAGGGCGAGATAGATACCATCACAGTAAGTCTATACTGATCACATCCTTCTTTCTTTATCAATCCATTTATCCCACCTCTTTAAATAGAAATGTCTAACCAAAGTCCGATAACTTCCAATTTCTTCTTTTCAGGCCTTGCTCTCTACCATCACCCACTTCTTCTTTCTATAGTCCTATTTATTGTACTTATTTATTTTATGGTTCACGGGAGCCCTAATCCCAATCTATATGACAAACACATTTAAATTTCGAGGAATATGTAACAAACATTATTATTTTTTGATAAATTTCAAAGAAAACTACTTCGGGAACAATCTCGACGATGCCTTGTAACCCTGTTTTTGGAATGCAAAATTAGTTCTCTTTATGCATGTCGATCATCTTCTTTTATTTTTATGTGCTCAGAAATTTTTATCTTCAACTATGTTGGATGTCAAGAAATTACGTTTATTTAATTTGAATGTTTAATGTGTGTGATTCCTGGTCCTATTTTCCTGTAACCTTTATTTCAAAAAACAAAAAAAAACATTTTCTATCATTTTGTATTGCTTTAAGTCATTACAAAGGGAATTCTCTAAGTCCCACATTTGAACTATACATGCCCCTGGAAAAACTTAAAGATGAGTACCACGTCTATAAAAATGCAGTAGGATTGACATCCTCGTTAGGTTGTCGTTTCGGTCCTAATAGGTTCAAGGGTCAACCGACTTGTAAATACAGATCTGCAAGAATATCCGCAAAAATAGAAACCTTCAAAAAATTTTATCATTGTAAAAAAAACAATCCACTAGATAGACATGTTGCAAATATACCAGTTGGTACTTTACTAAGATGCCCAGTTGGTACTATACAAATATACCCTCTTCCTGGAGAGAAATTACAGATCAACCTCTGCAAATATATAGAAAAAACTAGCAAACATAGAGGTCACACAAGAAGATCAAAGAATCTTCGACACTGGACACATTTTCAAAAAAATATATATTTGTTTATTTTCCACTACATATAACTTTATTTATCTTAACACATATAGAGACACACAAGCTAAATGATCTATTTAATATAATGAAATGGATGTTGCTTACTTTGTCCATGGGAAAAATTAAAGAAGTGATTATGAAAATTGTACTTAACTCTAAATATTGTGATGAAAGTCATTTGGAAGTATACAGAGATCATTATGAATGAATTTCATAAATACATTAAAGAGATAAAACATACAAGGTAGGAACAAAACTTTTGAACATGGCAAGTCAGACTCCAACAATATATCAAGTTACACGTGATGGGGATATTTGTGCTCTTTGGTATTTGTCTGTTGTACTACTGGTAATAGGAAAAATTACAGAATCTGATTAAGAAAATAAAAGCAAGATGGGTTATGCAAAACGTAAGAATGGAAATACTTTAAAAAACTAAATGGTTTCAATGCCAGAATTGCTCTAGGAGATTAACGCTCGAGCACCTTCTCTATCCGAAATGAATGTGAACTATCGATCAGTTTCCACTCTGCCATTTAGGAGACCCTGACACTTTAGCATCCCTGCTAAAGTTTTACTGCCCTGCCAATTTTAGAACCCCCCTGGCCATATTTAGCGATGGAACAAATTTCTCACAAAGTGACTTTCTCACTAATTACTCGTTAACCCCATATTAATATAATATTATGATTAACTAATTCAGGAATTCAGGACTCCGACTCTTAGGGGCTCTAGGCTTCGAGGAACTATGTTTATTCTGGAAGGAAAAATCATGTAGTGACATTCTCCTGGAGTCATGTAGCATCCTGACATTTTATGGCTAACGTCAGTGCCACATGTCATTTTCTACATGGATACCAATTGTACTTCATGTTGTTTGCCACGTGTTCATTGGAGTTTCCATTTGCCTCCTTTACTTCAGTCTTTTCATTCTCCCACGGTCCCCTCATACCTACGCATTTATTCCCATTCCAACCCGACAAGGACTACACTGTCATGTAGCACTTGTTTATATTAGAATTTGGTAAAAATTTATAATGTATATTTGTTATTTATATTAGAACTAATGTATCAATAAAGGGTTTGGTTTAAAAAAATTAAAATAAAGTAAGATTGGAATGATTACTAAAAAGATTTTTAATCTATTTAAAAAAATTGTTATAATTTAATAGCAAGTGAAATCAAAGTTGATTTAGTAGTGTTTCTTAGAAATGTTTTAATGTAATAG
>SNQJ01S0194834.1:15455-33047 GCA_010110895.2 Picea sitchensis | reverse complement strand
TGAAATTGAGAAAAATATAAACAACAATAACAAGTGACATTACACAAGTTGATAACAAAGTTCACCCATCTTGGGCTACGTCTCTGGGCTTGCTTCCAAATGAGAGACCGCTCTATTAATGCTCAAATGCTTGATACATTAACAAGTCTAACTCATGTTTCTAACATGACCTTTTAATCTGCTGCACAAACTCAGTTGTGGATGTCAAAATCAGCTCCTCGGAAAACTGAAACTTTTGACTGTGAACACTATACTTCTCTCAAAGAGTCCCAAAGATAAAAAATTCACGGGCATGAATTCTTGGCATGCAAAACGATGCAATAGAACTTGCTTTGAGTTCTTGGCACGAAAATCGATGTCAAAATGAACTCGCTTCGAGTTCTTGGCATATGAGCATTGTGTGGTGCAATGGCAACGACGTGGTGTTTATATATTGGAGGTTCGGGGTTGAACCCCACCCGACCCACTATATTCCAGGATTGGCGTGGTTATCAACTTAATTACATGTCCATTGGCAGGCTTTACTAACGAGGACCGTTGGTGCAACGATCAGAGTGTTGTTTCGTTGGCGCATAAGTTGGCCTGAGGTCGCGGATTCCAATCCGCGAACTCCCCCCCCTAGTTGGCATTTGTTACAATAAATGACTTAAATATAATAAACCCTGATAGGCTTTACAAGTGACATAGTAGCTCAATTGGTTCGGGCGCTTAGTTGAAGTCGTTGGCTTGATGCGGATAGGTCGGGTGTTTGATTCCCTTCGACCCCGACAAATTTTGATGCTCCTTGAACCAATATTGACCAATCGAAAGGTGCCATGTGTCACCTTTTGATTGGTCCACATCATCACCACGTAGCCTGCACAGTCACCTGTTGTGTCAGCATGCCACATCACTGTTGTACTTGCTACATGTCTGTATTGCCACATGTTGTACTTCCACGTCACCCTTTCGTACTGCCACGTGTCATCCTTTTAGTGATACTATATGGCATTTGTATAGTGTCTATACAGTGCCACGTGGCACCTCCTTTTTGCCATTTTTGCCAAAACTTTGAAATATCACAACTTCCTCATACGACATCCGTTTGAGTCTGTTGAAATTGCGTTGGAAAGCTCTTGTCGAGTTCTACGCAATGAAGTCATTTTCATCAGCATTTGAGATGATCAATTTTTGAGTGTTCTAGATCCTTCTGGATCAATATGGGTCCAGGTGACCTAGGACATGCTCCAAACCACACTCTATTCAAGATTGTATCTGAGTTTACTAGGGAGAGGGTGAACAGTAATAGCTTGTTATCACATCTTGGTGGGGTTTGAGGAGGGGGCATGCCCTGTCCATGTGGTTTTGGTTCATTGTGGGTAGAAAGTATGGATTAGACATGAAGGACATGATGCAAAATTTTGTTTTAGTTGTGCATCACATCTTTTTTTGACATAAGTTTGATCACATTTGTTTCACTGTGGCCATGAGAGGTTAATCGGGTTGGTGAAAGCAGGGATTGTCTTAGCTTCCACCAGGGTTCAAATCTCACAAAAGTGGCTGGCTTGCCCCCACAAGGGTGGCCAAAGGAGGTAGAACCATCATGGCCACTAATAAGTCGGGCTAAGTTGTCTCACAGCTCTCCGGGATAAAACCCGCGAATGGTGTCCCACCTTTGGGTGATGGCCTTAGGTTTCCGGGATTATGAATCTCAGATGATTCCTTCGGAAGTATTCTTATTCCACATTTGTTTCGCTGCACTGTAAAGGCCGCTTAGCCTAACCCAAGTTATTTTGATATGTTCTCTCGAATTGATCAGTATTATATGGATGCTGACTAATTGTTTAGGTCCAAGGATTACTGGTTGTTTTGGTGGTGGGGTTCTTGGGCAGCTTAGAAAGTAGTGATTTCTTATTGATGGAACTCGGAGAGAATGCTGAATTGAAGATGCTCCTTGTGTAAAGTGCGATCTGATAGTTACATGTGCATTGCTGTACTCTTTTGTCTTGGTACATTTGCAGTTAGTTTCAAATGAGAAGGCATCTGGTTCTCTTCTGGTTTAAGCACAATCTAATGGTAATATGTGCACTGGTGCACTCATTTGTATCTGGCATAATTGCACCTGTTTGTTTTCCATTGAAGGACACTAACTTTATTCTAGTTTTTAAGCACAATTTGAATGTTATGTGAGCTTTGGTGCACATTTTTATAATTGCAGCTGTTTGTTTCAAACATAAGGACACCTTGTTTCAGAAGAAATCTGATGAAAATGTTTGCAGTATGGTTAAAAATGGAGATGCTGTTTTTTTGGAGCTCTTGTGTAGGACAGGATGAAGGGATTTTTGAGGAGAGAATTATAAAAATAATAGGGTGAACATAAAAGAACCTTACACCCAAGCATTGGTGCACTCTTTTGTCACTTGCATAATTGCTGCTGTTTGTTTCAAATTATAAAGAGAGACAGTCTTAACCCAGATAATATAATTTCTTTGCAGTATAGTTCGTGACTATTTATTTAGGTATATTGGCCATGTTGTTGTTCTGCGGCCCTATTGTGTCGTACATGATGAAGGGGTTTTGTAGGAAAAAAATGGAGCAGTCGAATCATATAGCAATCTTCCCTCCCCCTGCCAGGTTCTGTGGCCCTATTTATATAGGTATATTGGTTATGTTGTTGTTCTGTGGCCCTATTGTGTCATACATGATGAAGGGGTTTTGTAGGAAAAAATGGAGCAGTCTAATCATATATCATCTTCCCTCCCCCTGCCGGAATCTGGCGACCCAAGAAGTCAGAGTTCCAATTAATCTGGAACTCTGATCGATTTTTTGAGCATCTGGGTCAGTTTAGAATGGGGCAAAGTTCCAACATGCATGGAACTTGGATCATGGTGGAACTCTGCCCATGCCTGAAGATTTGGCTGGATTCAACTTAAATTTATCACTGAAAATGGGGTCTGATTGCTACGAGTTTAGCTTACTCCAGGAAAAATTATAAGAACAATAAGACAGAAGAATTCCACACCCAAACGTCTTTGCTGATAGAGATGGACTATCCTCTATTTGTTTTCTTTTACTGCAGAAATAAGTTGTCCAAAGATTGAGTACCATTGAGTAGTTCATTAGAAAAAGTAATCCAATAAAAAATCAACCAAATTTGGTTAATGACTTGGCTTACAACATTATTTCTCTTTTGTTGCATAAGAATACGTCCTTTGGGAGAAAAACCTAAAGGATCTTGATTGCTCTTGATTGATATGAAAGTTGAACCTAATTCTTGTTTCTGTTGCCATGTATCAGGTTGAGCTTCAATACCTCCATGATTATGCCGGGATCAGTACAAGCATAGGCTTAACAGCAGCTCCTGTTGTGGAAACTTCTGTAGTCATAGGAAATGAAGGTGTTGCTCTTGGGGGGGAGTTTGCTTTTGATACTGCATCAGGCAACTTTACGAAATACAATGCAGGCTTAAACTTTGTGCAGCCAGATTTCATTTCTTCTTTGAATTTGTATGTGCACTTTTCTAGTCTTTAAAACCCTCTTTTTCTTTAGATAGCGGTTTCCAACTAGAGTTTCATATACAATATGTAATTACTATTTACTGAATCTTGTATAAATTTTCAGAACGGACAGAGGTGATACATTGAAGGCATCTTACTTGCACACTGTGAGCCCTCTGACAAAGACTGCAGTTGGTGCCGAGATTGCCCATAGTATTTCAAGGAATGAAAATACCTTCACCATGGGTACTCAACATGCTTTCGATCCCTTTACAACTGTAAAGGCACGCTTGAATAACCACGGAAAAGTTGCTGCCCTTGTCCAGCATGAATGGAGGCCAAAGTCTTTTATAACACTTTCTGGGGAAGTAGACAGCAAGGCTCTTGATAACAGTGCTAAGATAGGGCTATCTCTGGTTTTGAAACCATGAAGGGAGTCTTGAGGATTACTTCATAATTTTTTTCCATAAACCATGGACTACGGGATTAGCTATTCTCTGTGATCCATTTGAGACTGCATCCTATTTAGTGCCCACATTTTGTGATCTAGGCTGGCACTGTAGTGACATTGTTTAGTGCTCGGTAGTCTGCACTTATAGATTTCCGTAAATGTCTTACAAGTTTGAGACTGGTGAGGTTTGAAGATGTCTGTTGGAGAATATTATGGCAGGTTAATAACATATGGCTGCCATGTGCAGTGAAGTGAGCAGAAGTCATAAATCTAATGTTGTTTCAGCTACCAAAAGAAAGAGAAGGGGCAATTTCCTGATTTTTTACCTGCCTACTGTTGAATGTTGTTTTGACATGATTGAAATTTTATTTTCTTGAAAAACTCAGACTATGTATAATGTTAGAGTTATGTTTCCTACACTAATCTAATCCGTAGAGCAAGCAAGGATAGTTTTTCAATGATATGGTGCGTTTTCCATGTCTTTAGAAGGTTTAAATCTGATACAAGTAGGAAACAGTTATGTCAAGACTTTACAACATTCATGGTATATAGTTATTTCGGCCAGGCTTCATTGATAAGGCTAGATGTTTGTCATATTATGCATTTGGAGGGTACCATGACTATCCCATTGTTTAATATTATGCTCCTAACATTTTCCGTGATACCTGGAGTTCGTTTTATAAGTGAGTGCTTTGGCAGCGTTTGGCTTATAAAGTATGCGATTGAACTATAGGCGGACAGAGGGAAGGATCCTGCTTTTGCGTTTCTTTTAAATTTCTTTGATCTTGTTGGCTGAAGACCAGTTGTTACAGGTACAAGGCAGGGGGCCATCGATTATCTCATAGGCTTCCATTGTGTTATGTGTCCTTGAGGTCAATAGCTTGTACAGTATATAGAAATGAGCGCTGGATTTTGTATACTGTATGCAATTTCTCAGTCCAGAATTTATTTTCGATGGGTACTCTCTATAACTATGTGGAAAATCCAATCGAAAGCCCCTGCTCTCATCCACCCCACATTTTACATCCCGCAGTTGATTGAGGTAAAGCTTTCGTTGGTATTGGAGCCGCAATTGTAGGATTTTACAGATATTGCTATCCTTGAGCGTCTGATAGTCTAAAATGAATGTTTGAAGTTTTATTCATATTTTGATGCTTAGCTGCTAGAAGCGCTACCTTAGAGTTTCTTATCTTGGATGTTAGAGATGCAAAAATGTCTTCATAGGCAAAACAAAATATTTAGTACAACGAATCCTTTGATTTCAATTAAATACCAGAAAATGTTGAAGCTGAATGCGAGAAGTCAGAAAAGTGTCATCACTGAATTCTTGTCAAGGATTGAAGTAAAATGGTGGGTTTTTAGAACTTCAAGAAACCTTATTTTTCTAAACTGATTAATTTCATTGTTCATGTTCCGAATCATTTTCAGAACTCCATCAGTAGGTTTGGAACCTCGTGAATTTTATCGCTAACTGTAATTCTTTGTATTTTTATAGATATCCTTTGCGTCTTCAAAGTCATTGCATATTTTCACTCTAGATTCAAACCGTTGAAACAGTACATGTAAGAAGCTCCTGTGTGAGATCTTCTATAACAGTCTCTCCCTAGAAGGTACTTATTAGCTTGCCCAATACCTAATACCTTCTTAATTAGCTTGCCCAATTTTGAGAGATCTTCTGTAACAGTCTCTCCCTAGAATTATAAGATATAAATAAAGTTTACATAATGCCACTACATTTATAACTCAAGGTTTACATGAATGCCACTACATTTATAACTCAAATCTTTGCTAAAGAATTCAATCTAAAGATGTAATAGACAATATATGAAGAGATTAATTTTTTTGAGGGTTTGCCTTTGTTTTACAAACAACTTAATAGATGCCACAGAAAGAGGGTTTTCCTTTCAAATGTTTTACAAACAACTTAATATATGTTGCAGAAAAAGACTAAATCCTTTGAGTTCTTCCCTTTGAAATGTTTGCAGAGACAGCATTATTGTTGCATTTTCAAACATGATACTAAATGGCTCAAGTTTTTACCAGTGCCTTGCTGTGAGTAACTAAAATCTAGTATTTTTTTAACCTCTAGTCTTGGGACGTAAATGGTTGAGACTATCGTAAAGGTACACGGGACAAAGATTAACTTAATGGTTAGTCATTTTTCTTGTCACTTTTCCAAAGAATATAAGCATGTATCTCGTGCTGTTGTCCAGTGGTAAGTGTGCTCATCCTCTGCAATTCTAACTACTAATGTAACTTGTGTCCACTTGATTATTTTGAAAGGTAACTATACCATTGCCAGTTACACCTGTTCTTCTCTAGGGTAATTAGAAGTTCACTTAAAAAATTATGTATCTCAGTATTACCAGCCCTTAAATACTAGATAGCAAAGTGGTAACAATAATGATCGTGTTGTTAGTGTATTCCTCAATTAATCATGTGCAATATTTTTATAAAAATTATAAAATATATCATAAAACAAAATTAGTTTAAAAATACAAAAAATAGTTTGCACTACTTTAATGTTGTAAAATAAAAAACCATGTAAGCTTTTTAAATATTATATATATATTGTTTGCTAGTTTGTCTGTAATCTGTGGGACTGGCTTGTGGCTGAGAAACCATCTAAGCCGTCAAAATCATCCGGGGATCGCACTTTGCTTGAGCCATACCAACCCTTAACATGGCTGGATTTTTTGTCCCCGCAGGTTTCGAACCAGTGACTTTAACATTACGGAGTGCCTTAACAACACACTCCGTCACCGACTGTTCTACACCTCATGGACAAATAAAAATATTTACTGTATATAACCTATAATCTAAAAACATTTAGGATAAATTATAATTTCAAAATTTATGAAAATGTTATATAAAATAGGAAAAATCATTTTAAGTTATGTTGTTAATAATCTTTTATTGGATTAATGTAGGTGTATTTTTTTTTTGTCAAATTTCAAAATTCAAAATCCTATACATGGTGTGAATTGGGTGTGAATTGAGTTTAATGAAAAACTTCAGTTCAAGTCCCAAAAAACCCCTGTTAATACAAACTCTACTTCAAATCCCCAAAAAGCTTTAGTTGAAGTCTTAATTTAACTCCTAAAAAAACTCATGCCCTAGTTTAAATCACAAAAAAGCTTGTATTAATGCAAGTTCTAGTTCAAATCACAAACAAACTTGTATTAATGCCAGCCCTACTTCAATTTTACTTTATACAATTAGGTATACATGGCTTCCATTTAATTAATTAATCTTATACCATTTAATTAATTAATCTTATACCATTTACTTAATTAATCTTATACTATTTACTTAATTGAAAAATATTTGAAAATAGAAGTGTTTTATATAATTATCTTTTCAACAAGATTTGAAAATAGAGGTGTTTTATACAATTATGTTTTCTACACTTTAAAAATATAAATTTTATATATTTTTGTTTGTTTGTTTAAATATCAAAAGGTGGCAACATCTCTCATAACTTGATTGTCAACTAATAGTGAGGACAATTATTACTAGCCACTATTTGCGAAGAAGCATGATGATTCATCATTGTTATTCAAGGAAAACTACACTTGAAATAATTTGTTGTTGTTCTCTTAACGGGTAGACTTTCACTCTTGCTAGAGGCCTCTTGGTCTTGGGCCGTTAACCTATCTTGGTCTTGGGCCATTAACCTATTCTTTAATGTCCGAGGAAGATGAAGTCTTAACCAATCATAAGCAATTTTAGGTCTTACTTTAGGACCATAAGGCGATTTCAACATAGATAATATCCACAAGAAAGCCAATATCCCTTGTGGTCATCGCGGAACAACACCACTTGAAATAACCTGTTGTTGTTCTGTAAGGGGGTAGATTTTCACTCTTGCCAGAGGCCTCTTGGTCTTGGGCCGTTAAACTATTTTTTTACGTACGAGGAAGATGAGCTATTAGCCAATCAGAAATAGTTTTAGGTCTTACTCTAGGACCATAAGGTGGTTTAAGCGTTTAGATAACATCCACAAGAAAGCCAATATCCCTTGTGGTCATTGTTGAGGCTACCTCCAGTGGGGTCATGTGCTTTCTAGTAGCATTTGGTCGTAGTCCCATACATGAAATGAGATACTACTTCCAATTGTAGTTTAACCTAATACTCATGAGGGAATTTTATACATTATTTTCTATTGAAGTGTCCAATGTAATAAAATAATACTATTATAATTATTTGATTTGAATTTACAAAAGAATGTCTTAAACAATTTTATCTTAAAAAATTTTGAACTTTTGATATATTTAGTAATATGCATGAAATTGAACGATCAAAACATTATACTCACTAATAGGGTTGTTTTGATTGTGTTTGCTTCACTAATCCCAACTAACGAAAGAGGTTATGCAAACTCTACTCCATATATGGTAGTTGAGATTTATCATGTAAATATTTGCAACATGGGTTATGTCATCGTTGCATTGCATTTTATGTTTGGATTGTCATTTACATTTTGGAAAAGCTTGCAAAATACGACACAAATCGTGACTGAAAATAAAGACATGGAACTTGATGCAAATCATAACTCATAGCTCAATGCAAATTGTGACTCAAAATTCATTGTAAATCAACTCATATAATAACACAAATTGTGACGCAAATCATTACATAAGACTTTATATAGAGTTCAACTCTTGACACAAGTCAAAATCAAGCTACAGTACATTTAGGGGGCTTGTATGCTAATGTTGAAATGGCATGCATAATCACATTCTATTGGGGTTATGCACATGCTTCATTAGCATACACAAACATGATCAAGTGGGTTCATGAACAATTATTTTTCACTCATTTTGGGACTTGCACCTTAGAACCTTGCTACTAGATTTACAAAGTCATAAGGCACATGTTGCACCTATGAAAATGGAATCTGAGTCCTTAGTTAGAATGTGGGATAAATCCTATGACTCAATCTTGCCTAAAGATTATTAAGAACACAAAAATCACAACTCAAAATTTGAGAGAAAATCACGACTCAAAACCAAACTCAAATTGTGCCTCAAAATACAACAAAAAAATAAGTACAAAACACAACTCAACACAATTAATGTGATGTAAATCATGACTCATTAGCTCAAAATGCAACTCAAAACATGACTCAAAATGTGATGAAACTTGTGTCTAACTTGGCATTGTTACAAAAAACATGTTTTCAATGCAAAATATGACATTAAGTACGAAAAATTACAAGCATAATGTAGATTGTCTAACTTTACTTCACTACACAGAGATAGATTTTTGTGATAATTGGAAGCATAAAGTTAGATGCAGATTATGTCTAACTTTACTTTACTACATAAAGATATAATTTTTCCAAGGAAAACCTCGTGGAATCCCCCTCTTCCTTGGAATATCCAGATGGAGAGTGGCTCAATCACCATCAACAATAGACACTAGTAACCCCTAGGGACTCGATTGGATTTGCACTTGTGACCTATGGCCTCATTGTTGACAACATGCCTTGGGTGGATGGTTTGATTGATTGAGCTAACCATTGGGGCTTTCTATGTTAGAGGCATTTTCAACCATGGCCAATGGGTCTAGATGACACTGTTTCATATACTCATAAGCTATAATAGTTTTCTAGATTACGTCCCACTTTGAGGAAAGTGGAGATAACTCCCAAGTTTATTCCATACATGCACGAGTCCCTTCACAGTTCGTGCTAGAGCCTTTCCAGATGTCCACAAGAGCTAGTGTCCTTGATCCAACCTTTTCGCCTCTCATAGGTCGCCTCAAGGGATTCAATGGATTTGATCTCGAGACCTCCATGACCATTTCTATAGGAATATCTACTAATCGAGTTAACCCTTGGGGCTTTACATAAAGAGATATATATTTAATGCAAGCTGTAATGTCTTTTTTGATTGAAATATCTATACTAATGTGGGATGAAAAATCGTGTAGAATTTAGCAATATTTTAACAAATTACGTTTGTTTAGTGTTGTAATACACCACTTTTGGCCTAAAGATAAACTTAAGTGATCCTCGTATATATGTGAAATAAACAATTACACTAAATGGCTATTTTATTGCGTGGGTGCAAGGTGATTTTGAAGGAACAACTACTTAAAATTGACATCCAAGCATAATGAAGTTTTCTCTTTGTGGTACAAATCCTAATGACATGTTTCTTGATCCATTTTCAAAAAAAGAAATAATATTTACTAAAGGTTTTGGAAGGGTTTTATTAATTTGAATAGCAACAATAACCACCAATTTTTTTTTTATATATTTACTTAAGGTTTTGGAAGGGTTTTATTATTTTGAATAGCAACAATAACCATAGATTCTTTGCAGAAATCTTGATCACTAACTAAAAATGCTGTGGAACTTTACAGAATGGCCTATTAGACTAAATTTTGAAGAAAGACTTGAAAACTTTAGAGAATTTTTTGAACATGCTTAATGTACGGCATAACAGTTTTCGAATAGAATAGAGTGTCTCTAGAATAATAAAATGAATTACAAAGTTTGGTGATTGTAACCTTTTAAATCCTAACTTCAACAATTTTTTGTGAATGTAGATTATCACAGTGCATCCTGAAGGTTTCTAAATATTACTGTATTAATATTTGGACTAGTGATATTAAAATATTAGCACAATGATAACCAAGCACTTCAACACATAAAACAAATTTAGAGACCACATGCCATTAAGTCTATCAACTTTTTTCACACATTTATGAAAAAAAAGATATTTAAGTTTAAGAAAAATGTAAAATCCTTTTAAGTTTATTTTGAATTTAGATTACCTTTTTTCACACATTTATGACAAAAATGATATTTAAGTTTAAGAAAAATGTAAAACCCTTTTAAGTTTATTTTGAATTTAGATTATAAGATAAGGAATAGCTAGAAATAAAAGTATTCAAATTAATAATTATTTTTTAGAAGGACTTAAATTGGGGATTACAGTGGAACCAATAAAAACTATGTACCAATGAGTGCTAGAGTTTATAATTATGAACAATTTGCAACTCTTACAATGAACAAACACTATTCCCATAAATTTCTACACCTCTTGTAAATTGAAATTTGGTTACTTTTTGTAAATTTTCTACGACTTTAGCACCAAATTGTCAAATCTTGGGATTTGATGAGGAATTTCTCAAATATGGTTTTAGTTTTGATAAAAATCCATTATTTGTTTCTAAAGTTAAAATTTTGACTGATTTAAAGGAGAAAAATTTCTCTTGTAGACTCTTATTTTGAGGGTCCCTGATCCAGATTTTATGAGCATAACGAAATGACTATAGATTCTTAACAGGTGTTTAACGCAAAATAACAGAGATACAATAAAACTGGTTTTCTATTCAATAAGGAAATAAGTTGAAACTGTAAAATGCAGCGGAAACAAGCTTGTTGGAATGGTGGCGGCTTATCTTTGAGAAGAGATGTGACGGCTGCGCTCATTCGCAAGAAGATCATTACAATGAGACTCTGAAGGCCTATTTACAATAAACAAGAATGCCAAAAACCCTAGACATCCAAAAACCTAACCCTAGGAGATGAAACGCCAAAAGTCATGTGGGCCCCGTTTCGGTAAATTAGTACATCAACTTCCCGGGGTCGTAACTTTTGCATACAATCTCCGTTTTAGGTGTATGATAGCCCGTTGGAAAGGTATCGTTGAGGAGATTCATTTTGGGGGCTTAATCATGCCTTCAATTATCATTAAGAAGCTCGATCCCGAAAAACCTTCATTTAGGCCCTCAAAATGGCCTCGGAAGTTAAAACTGCTAAAAATAGTAAATTGCCAAAATTGTCAGAAAACTGTTTAGAGACAGTTGGAAAAAGTGGGTGGCCACCGATATCCACCTTGATCAATCCTCCCTCCTTAGGAAGCAATGGTCTCCATTGCATTGAGTTCCCCCATCAGATGAGGAAATTTTTGCTGAATTTGGCCCCAGGTGAGCCACTTGCCTTGGTGCAGGAGCTGCCCTGCTTTGACGACTCGATAAAGTTTGATCCTTTGCTGTCGAGTGCCCTTGATATGTGTGTCCACAATTTGATCGCTCGATGCCTGTTGTATGCAGTCGAGGTTGAGCTTTATTGGTGTCAGTTGCTCTGCTATATCTGAGGTGTCCAATAATGGTGGGAAATAAGGGCGAAGGAGATCCACGTTGAACACTGGGTGCAGGCCAAGGAAAGTCGGAATGTTGAGCTCAAAAGAATTATCCCCCACGACCTTGGTGATGGTGTACGACCCATAATGGAGTGGGCGAAGCTTCCGAAGGGTTCCTGTAAGGCGTTCTTTCTGCAAGTGCAACCAAACTTTATCGCCCACCTGAAACTTATGTGGCACCCGATGTTAATCATGGCCCTGTTTGTACTTGTCATTGGACTTCTGTAGGATATCCTGAACCTGTTGGCGGATGTGCTGGATCCGCTCAATGAACTGGGTGGCTTTGTCAGCTTCAGTTGGAGCAGGAGCTGAGTCGGTTGAGGTGACCATAAGGGGAGGTGCAACATCTATGGGACCCAATGGTTGGAATCCCAACCCCACCTGAAAGGGGTTGTGGCCGGTTGAGCTATGCAGGGCTTGGTTGTAGCTATGTTGGACATAGGGAAGACTCTCATCCCATGTGCGAGGGTGCTTTGAATTATACATGCGAAGGATATGCACAATCATTCGATTGGCGACCTCGGTTTGGCCATCTGTTTGGGGCTGGAAGGCCGTGGATTTGGTGAGCTTGGTGTCCAGCAGTGACCAGAGGCTCGACCATAATGTGCTGAGAAATCGACTGTCCCGATATGAGACAATGGTTTGTGGGATTCTAAAATGTACCTAGACTCGTTCAAAGAAGAGCTTGGCAGTGGCCTCTGCTGCGATGTTCTTCTTGCAGGCAACCATAATCGCCATCTCAGAAAAACGATCAACAACCACAAAAACACAGTCATTTCCCTGCTTGGTGGACATGAGGTCTGACATGTAGTCCATTGAGATGGATTCCCATGGCCTGTCAGGAGTAGGAAGAGGAGTGTACATGCCTTGTTTCTTAGTGGTCGGTTTGGCAATAGTGTAGGCAGTGCAAGACTTGATATACTTACTGACCTCCTGTCGAAGTTTCGGCCAGTAGAAATGTTTCTGTAACATCACCACTGTTTTTTCGACGTCGAAGTGTCCTGCCACCCGACTATAGTGAGATTCCTAGATCAACTTCGCTTGCTCGCTTGATGGAACACAAATATGGCCTAGACGACACAACAACCCATCATGAAGATGGAAGCTATCGACAACTGTGTTTGCACCCAACATTTGGTAGGTGGTGGCGAAGTCCGGGTCTGTCTCATAGAGTTGAGGCCATCTAGAGGTCTCATGGCTGCAAGAGTCTAGCACCGTGGTGAGTGCCATGACTGGCGGTCTGTTGAGGCAATCAACGACGCGATTGGTGCTTCCTGTTTTAAACTTGATGTTGAGGTGGAATTGCTGCAAGTATGTGGACCACTTTTGATGGCGATCATTCTGCAATTTTCCTTGTGTCTACAAGAACTGTAGTGGCTTATGATCAGTGTGGATGAGTGTCTCCTCCCCAAGAATGTAATGTCTCCACTGGCGACAGGCTTGCACAATAGAGTATATTTTTTTGTCGTAAGCAGGGTACTTACGGACAACATTTGATAGTGTCTCACTATGATAGGCCACGAGGTGGCCATGCTGAGTGAGAACGATGCCCATCACATACTCTGAATCATCTGTCTCGATCTCAAAGGGTTGCTGCAGATCTGGGAGTGAAAGTATTGGGGCTGAGCACAAGTGCTGCTTCAAATCGTTGAACGCTTGTTGTTGGGACCGACCCCACACAAATTTCTCCATAGCACCACCCCTGGTTATTTGGCTAAGGGCCCATGCAATATGGGAGAATCCTAACATGAACCTGCGGTAGAAATTGGTAAGGCCCAAGAAGTTCCGAAGCTCAGTGAGTGTGGTTGGGGCTGGTCAGTGACGGATGACTTGGATCTTGGCTGGATCCACATGTACTCCATGTTGATAAATTATGTAGCCCAGGTAATGGACCCTGTCCATGTGGAAGGAGCATTTTTCCAAGTTGGCATATAGCTTGTGTTGCCGTAGGGTCTGCAGAACCTGCTGAATATGCTGCAAGTGTTCGGCCCAAGTCTTGTTGTAAATGAGAATGTCATCCAGATACGCCACTACAAAAGTATTAGTGAATGGTCACAGGATATCGTCCATCATCCTCATGAAAGTGGCTAGAGCATTTGTCAAACCAAAGGGCATGACCAACCATTCAAAAAGGTCTTCCTTTGACTTGAAGACAATTTTCCATATATTTGTCTGTTCTATCGGGACCTTGTGGTAGCCAGACTTCAGATCAATCTTACTGAAGTATTTGGCCCCCGTGAGTTGATCAAGGAGGTCGTCGATTCAGGGCATCGGGTACCGGTTTATGACTGTGATTTTATTCAGAGCCCGGTGATCAATGCAGATTCGCCAGGTTCCATCTTTCTTCTGTACCAACACGATTGGGCTCTCGCAAGGTGATGAGATGGGATGGATGAGTCGAGGGATTTGCACAAAACTATCCATCATCTCGTTCCTTTGTTGCGTGAGGGCTTCTTCAATCAACAATTTGAAAGGATCTCCTGTCCTGTCATCTATCTTTTCTCCTGCCATGAGAGGTCGCTTGGGTGTGCGAGAGCTTTTGTCCTCAAAAGAAATAAGCTTGAGACCCAACTCTTTGTACTCCGACCTCGTTGGGGACATGCATTAACACGACAAGGAGCAGACTGCTCTGATACCAGTGATCCAAATTTTATGAGCAGAACAAAATGACTATAGATTATTAACAAGTTCTTAACGCAAAATAACAGAGATATAGTAAAACTGGTTTTCTATTCAATAAGAAAATAAGTTGAAACTGTAAAATGCAGCGGAAACAAGCTTGCTGAAATGGTGGCGGCTTATCTCTGAGAAGAGATGTGACGGCTACGCTCATTCGCAAGAAGATCATTACAATGAGGCTCTGAAGGCCTTTTTACAATAAACAGGAATGCCAAAAACCCTAGACATCCAAAAACCTAACCCTAGGAGATGAACCGCCAAAAGTCATGTGGGCCCCGTTTGGTTAAGTTAGTACATCAACTTCCCGGGGTCGTAACTTTTGCATACGATCTCTGTTTTAGGCGTATGATAGCCCGTTGGAAAGGTATCATCGAGGAGTATCATTTTGAGGGCTCAATCATGCCTTTGATTATCATTGAGAATCTCGATCTTGAAAAACCTTCATTTAGGCCCTCAAAATGGCCCTAGAAGTTAAAACTGCTAAAAATAGTAAATTGCCAAAATTGTCAGAAAACTGTTTAGAGACAGTTGGAAAAGGTGGGTGGCCACCGATATGCACCTGGATCAATCCTCCCTCCTTAGGAATCAATGGTCTCCATTGCGTTGAGTTTCCCCATCAGAAGAGAATTTCTGCGGAATTTGGCCCCGGGTGAGCCACTTACCTTGGTGAAGGAGCTGCCCTGCTTTGACGACTTGATAAAGTTGGATCCTTTGCTGTCGAGTGCCCTTGATATGTGTGTCCACAATCTGATCGCTGGATGCCTATTGTATGCAGTCGGAGTGGAGCTCTGTTGGTGTCAGCTGCTCTGATGGTGAGAAATAAGGGCAAAGGAGATTCATGTTGAACACTGGGTGCAGGCCAAGGAAATGAGGAGTGTTGAGCTCAAAAGAATTATCCCCTACGGCCTTGGTGATGGTGTACGACCCATAATGGAGTGGGGGAAGCTTCCGATGGGTTCCTTTAAGGCATTCTTTTTACAAGTGCAACCAAACTTTGTCGCCCACCTGAAACTTATGTGGCACTCGATGTTGATCATGGCCCTACTTGTACTTGTCATTGGACTTCTGTAGAATATCCTGAACCTGTTGGCGGATGTGCTAGATTCGCTCAATGATCTGGGTGGCTTTTTCAGCTTTAGTTGGAGCAGGAGGTGAGTCGGTCGAGGTGACCGCAAGGGGAGGTGCAAAATCTATGGGACCCAATGGTCGGAATCCCAACTCCACCTGAAAGGGGTTGTGGCCGGTTGAGCTATGCAGGGTTTGGTTGTAGCTATGTTGGACATAGGGAAGACTCTCATCCCATGTGCGAGGGTGCTTTGAATTATACATGCGAATGATATGCACAATCATTTGATTGATGACCTCGGTTTGGCCATTTGTCTGGGGGTGGAAGGCTGTGGATTTGGTGAGCTTGGTGTCCAGCAGTGACTAGAGGCTCGACCATAATGTGCTGAGAAATCGACTGTCCCGATATGAGATAATGGTTTGTGGGATTCCAAAATGTAGCTAGACTCGTTCAAAGAAGAGCTTGGCAGTGGCCTCTACTGTGATGTTCTTCTTGCAGGCAACCATAATCGCCATCTTAGAAAAACGATCAACAACCACAAAAACACAATCATTTCCCTGCTTGGTGGACGGGAGGCTCGACATGAAGTCCATTGAGATGGATTCCCATGGTCTGTAAGGGGTAGGAAGAGGGGTGTACATGCCTTGTTTCTTAGTGGTCGGTTTGGCAATAGCGCAGGCAGTGCAGGACCTGATATACTTACTGAACTCCTGTCGAAGTTTCGACCAGTAGAAATGTTTCTGTAACATTGCCACTGTCTTTTCGACGCCGAAGTGTCCTGCCACCCAATTGTAGTGAGATTCCTAGATCAGCTTCGCTCGCTCGCTTGATGGAACACAGATATGGCCCAGACGACACAACAACCCATCCTGAAGATGGAAATTATTGACAACTGCATTTGCACCCAACATTTGGTAGGTGGTGGTGAAGTCCAGGTCTGTCTCATAGAGTTGGGGCCATTTAGAGGTCTCATCGCTGCAGGAGTCTAGCACTGTGGCGAGTGCCGCGACTGGCAGTTTGTTGAGGCAATCAATGATGCGATTGGTGCTTTCTGTTTTATACTTGATATTGAGGTGGAATGACTGCAAGTATGTGGACCACTTTTGATGGCGATCATTCTGCGATTTTCCTTATGTCTGCATGAACTGTAGTGGCTTATGATCAGTGTGGATGACTGTCTCCTTCCCAAGAATGTAATGTCCCCACTGGAGGCAGACTTGCACAATGGAGTACATTTCTTTGTCATAAGTAGGGTACTTACGGACAACATCTGATAGTGTCTCACTATGATAGGCCATGGGGTGGCCGTGCTGAGTGAGAACGACGTCCACTGCATAGTCTGAAGCATCTGTCTCAATGTCAAAGGGCTGCTGCAGGTCTGGGAGTGAAAGTACTAGGGCTGAACTCAAGCACTGCTTCAAATCGTTGAACGCTTGTTGTTGGGACCGACCCCACGCAAATTTCTCCTTAGCACCACTCTTGGTTATTTGGCTAAGGGCCCATGCAATATGGGAGAATCGCAACACGAACCTGCGGTAGAAATTGGTAAGGCCCAAGAAGCTCCGAAGCTTAGTGAGTGTGGTTGGGGCTGGCCAGTCATGAATGAATTGGATCTTGGCTGGATCCACATGTAGTCCATGTTGATCAATTATGTAGCCCAGGTAATGGACCCTGTCCATGCCGAATGAGCATTTTTCCAAGTTGGCATATAGCTTGTGTTGTCGCAGGGTGTGTAGAACCTGCTGAATATGCTGCAAGTGT